>JAODTR010000013.1:3019644-3046325 GCA_025399935.1 Amblyopsis rosae
CTACATTACATTACAGTAGTAGTAAGCCTTAACACACATGCTATAGTCTAGTCTACATTACATTACAGTAGTAGTAATCCGTGGCAATGCCAGTAGTGTTCTTCAGGGTTGTACCTGTGAAGGTGTTCTGAGAAGCCAAAGACTTGCAAAGTGCCTGAGATGGCAACCTATCGGTGAGACAGCGTCCACATGGAACCATGGAACCATGGAACCATGGAACACGGCCACTGCAACTATTCCTAGATGTTTCTGACCCATCCCCCACCCTCCTGGACATACTCCACTGAGCTGCTTGTAAATGTGATAGAAAATCTAAGGGGTCTGGTAGCAACAGTGTCATTATAAAAAGCAGTGACTAACAATGTGTACGAGTTTTCAGGTTTTGAATGTTCTATTTTGCAGTCCCGTACATCAACCGAGGTTAAAAAGGTCTTAACGGGGGGAAACCCTACATACATGTGACAACATTATACTCTTATGTATGGAAGATATTTTGATATCAAATGTGGAAATATGGTAAAGGCAATATGATGATAATGTTTGTTGGTGATAATGGCCATTTAAGCTCTAATTGCTCATGTTTCCTATTATAGGAATGCCAATTTTATTTAGTTAATTTGTTAATTTTGTTAAAATGTTATTTTGTTTATAACATTGGATATGTCTTTAAATGGAAATCAGACAAAATACTTTAATTTTAATATTAGTATAATTAGGAAATATTAGTACTGACTATTTTTCTGTTTCTATAGAGATTTGGACTATTCTGTTACAGGCAATTTGAATGGCAGTCCCCAGTGAGCCATTTTTAGAATAAATTAATTTTCAGTACATTTCTATCATTGATAACACACAAAAAATATGAAATACTTGGCACACCAGACTAATCAATACTTTTGTGGTTGGTATATTATTAGTATTAATTGAACCAAAATATAACCATGTTTACAAATTGGGTAGGTTTTTCTTTTACACAACAGAAGATACATTTGCTTCTAATTCGCTAGTAGCAGTAAACTCTTTATCAGTAGCAATACAAGTTTGCTAGATCTGTAAAGTTGTGGTTTCATAACAGTTGCACTTTCAGTCAAAGCTTAATTACAGTACTTCTACTCTGTGTCAAGCCATCTATAAGCCTGTAATGTATGAGAAGAGATATATGTTCTCTCAAATATGTACCTAGACTGCAGTGTATTTGTTTATGGCTATGAATAAGGGGAGTTTATTTTGACATTCTTTGAATGCAAAGCAGTTGCTGTGGCTCTCATTTGCTCTAGTAAGCTGCATGTCTTAATTGCCTGAATCCGTTACAAAAGTACTACACTTTTAATATTGCCTTTATTGTCAGTCAGAGTTCTGTTAGATCCAGAAGTAAGCTGACCAAGAGAAGGAATGTTTAGCAAATTCTTAAATCCATCCATATTATCTGTATTTGTTTTAAACAGCCCTCATCCTACCCCCTTATCTGTTAACCTGTTGAATGAACTGTTGAATGTGTTCTACTTTAACCCTCTGTTTGATATTGTAGCTAATGCAATTCAATTCAATAAAACATGTTTATGCTACTCTTAATATTCAAACTCTCTCCATACTCTTAACTTTGATATAGTGAAGAAAAACTACATCGTTTTGTTTTGTGATAATTATTGTTGTACTGTCAGCACACGGCCTATGTAACAGTTCAGGGAATGTATTTATTTAAACGGACAGGCGATGCTTATTTAATAGCCTAATAATAAGATGATAAATATGTTAGTAGGCTATATGCTTATTATTTACATTTACTAAGTCGTATCCTTAAATTAGCTATCGTATGTAATTACAGTAGACTACTATAGGCCTGATTGCTATTGCATTATACATTTGTGCAAATTACACTTCGTGGGTGCAGTTTAAGAAATAATCTATATATGGAAAATAAAGTTCGTTAATTACTAATACGTTGAGCAAATAGACGATAATATATATAATAATAATAATAATAATAATAATTATATTTTATATATATATATATATTCATGTATTTATTGTTATATGGATTCACACATTACACGGACTGTAACAGGGAGGCATACGTATGAGTCGCCACTTCAACAAGCTCACGTAAAGTAACCTATTCACGACACATCAGTTCTCGCGATATGCTTAATTGAAAACTTGAACGTCTCGCGATCGCTGCAGTGTGTGGGCCTTTCGGAGAAAGGTGTGCTTCATGGCGGTTACTGGCGTCGCGGTAAATTCCTTTCAATATCAAATTACTAACTTTTAAATCAACATCGGTAACCGTAAATAAATATATAACCTCGATGCCGTTTACTTGCATTGTCGACGTGTTAAACGGACCGTACATTTGACCAGGCGAGAACGTTTTATCTGCACGCGCCATTTTAACGCGCTAGGCTAATCTTAGCATATCTTTGCTAGCGACAAAGACTGCGATCAGGAGCATTATGTTATCAGGCACTAATATAGCATACAGTTTAAATGTCTAGCCATCGAGTTGCAGATGGTCCATGGCAATTGGTATTGTGAGATTATTGGAATGCAATACGTGCTTTACGAATGTTGAGGCGATGGGCTGCTAATAATGCAACGTAGGTGGCGACATTTGAGAGCATTGTAGCGATCGCAAGCTAACGTTAGCAAACCTCATTGAAACGAGCGGCTAACTTTTATCTGGTGAGTAGCGTAAATCGTCTTATGTGAACCAGTGCTAGCTGATTGTTATTCTCCTGTTAGTCTGAAGGCATTTTCTTTCCTCGTAGAATTTGTTGAGTTGTTAAAGCAACCACGCCAATCTTCCTCCCATTGGGAGCTTTTTCCTGACTCAGTCTGGTGGACCCAGCTTAGCGGGTTGCGTAGGTAAGAAACCTGCTTGCTCCCGCCGGCCTTAAACCCCGATGTGTGCAACTTAACTACCGTATTGGCAATCGTATGTCATTTATTTAACTGGGGCACAATGCTTAATTATTCACTACGGGTGAATAATGGTTTATATTTCAACTGTACTGTAGCGGGCACTTAATGCGTCTGGTTATGCCGCGTCATTGAATGCTTTATAAAACTAACGTTGTTCATATTTGTGCAGGGAGGAGAATCGCAGACGATGGAGAATGGACAGGGCACAGGCTCGAAGCTTGGCCTGCCGCCTCTCACGCCAGAGCAGCAGGAGGCGCTTCAGAGGGTGAGAACGCGTCCCGCCACATCCGTCTGGTTGGTGTGACGTCAAATCAAAAAGTGGCTTGACAAATCGGTGAAAACCACCGGTTGCTGGCAAAACACAGCAGCCTAATATGTAGCTGTCAGACATGTCAGCGTTTTCATTATTTAGCGTAGAATTTCTTTCTGCCAAAGGGATCACTAGTTTCTCACCGACCAGACATATTCAGCGTGCAGTGGTTATTGCTAGCTGCAGCATGTGGCTTCTATAATAAAGGAAGAATGTAACATTGTACTTGTGCCTAACCTGCCCCCAGGCAAAGAAGTATGCTATGGAGCAAAGCATTAAGAGTGTGCTAGTGAAGCAGACCATTGCCCATCAGCAACAGCAACTTACAAACCTACAGGTGAGATGGTCACATGATTGTTTTTGCACCGAACCAAAAACAAATGTCTTAATGTGCTTTTATTTTTATTCTATTTTATTTTTTATAGGTAAGAGCGTAGCCTTTAGTGCCCTGGTTGGCTCAGACAGGTTTATTAATTTGGCCCCTCTGTCCCTTCACACTGTGGGGAAAAAGACTGTGCCTGTGGTTTTTCACTATTATCTTTTTCAGATGGAGATCACCGCGAAATCCTCCATTAACATTTTTTTTAAATGCTTTGCGCTTCTTATAGAGAACCCTTTCATGTGAATATTATAATGCTATGTAGTGAATTGTAACGGCCTACTGTGCGTACCGGAGAAACCGCCACGCTGTTTAGAGGAGTGTCTGAACGGTGTTTATGTCTGTAGAAAAGCATTACCTTTTTACAAACAAAGCTGAAGAGATATATCTAACTTACCTTTCAGCATCTTCTCCATCTTTACTGTCTTTCAGATGGCAGCAGTGACAATGGGCTTTGGAGATCCACTCTCACCTTTACAATCGGTCAATAGATTATTACATTAATTTTCTGTGCGCATTCCCAATGTGTGGGGAAAAAGGACTGTTACCCTTACCTTAGTCAGTGTGGCTTTGAACCCTGCCCTTTTCTGCTGACTGACAAATGCATGTATTACAAGAGACGTGGGTTTCTGGTGGTAGTTCTCCTAAAAGCACTACCACCATCCAAATTATTATTATTATTATTATTATTATTATTATTATTATTATTATCGTAGTGACATCAGTAACATTTCAAGTTACTGGTTTCCAACATGTTCTGGGTATTTTGGCTGTTTTTAAAAGAGTTTGGATGTTTAAATATGAGGAAAGCCACCTAAACTTCAAATATATGCATTCCTTCTAAAAAATAATTATTTAGAAAGCGACTTTTGGCATGGGACTAAAGAGGGATAGCAGTCCCCTTTTTTTGGCAAAATGAGAGAACTGCTGGGAACAGATCTTTTTGGCCACATCAAAGTCTTTATCGATGAGCAATTCCTCCCCCCCCCTTAAGTTGTGAATTAGGCTAAATAGTTGTCCTGTTGATAATGGCACGGTTGTCAGCAAACAGTTTGACAGATCCAAGTAACTGTAGAAGCTTTGAGCTGTTAATTCTTCCCAACATAGTGATGTAAGAAGTGCAAAGTGCTTTCATCAGGACTTTATATGGATTTCGTTTACACCCTACAGTTGTATTACCATACTTGCATCGACGGACTACAGGTCAGTTACAGAAGCCAAATACTTAGTGAGAGTTGTGCATGTCGATTTGTCTTAAACATATGTAACCCCCATAGCCCAACTACATTTAGGATGATAACAGTAATTACATTACAGTAATTACTAGTTGTGACATCCACAGATATTATTGTAGGCTACACAAATCTGCAGTTATTGCAGATGATTATGCCCACACTGCCTATCTTGGGCATTCACCTTTATTCTGTTGTTGGGAAGGCAAACACTAAGTATCCCACACTAAACACAACAAAACACACGCTATTGTAAAATCACCAAATCAACATCTATTCCTGAATTATATTTATTTTCTGTGTGTGATTGTGTATTTAGGCTGTTATTTTTTTCTCTTCTCGCCACTCTCTTAATGCTTACGCTATCTTTTCTCCCTGACTGACTGACAGGTGGCAGCTCAGAGACAGCGTGCCCTCGCCATCATGTGTCGCGTCTACGTAGGCTCCATCTACTACGAGCTGGGCGAAGACACCATCAGGCAGGCGTTCGCCCCCTTCGGCCCCATCAAGAGCATCGACATGTCCTGGGACTCAGTCACAATGAAGCACAAGGTCAGTGCCTGCTTGACGTCATGGCTATATCTTTCTTTATTGGGGAGTTTTAAATGTAAGTATGATTTGTAATTTGTGTGTCAAATGGCAACCTTGCCTAAATGAATCCTTTGGTTAAAACAAATGAACGGCCAAACTCGAGGTTAAACGTGAAGCTAATGTCTCGCACATGCAATAAAAATGTCTTGCTTGCCCCAATGCTGTCCAAACACTGACGTCACACGCGAGTCTTTGGTATTGAAGCGGTGCCGCGCCTGAATACACAATGTGCATCTGGCGGCGCACGAGAAAGAGCAGCCATCATGAGAGGTGGGAACCATGGTGTTTCTCCCAGGTGGTCCTACGTCCTTCCCTACTGTGTGTGCACGCAGGGCTTTGCCTTCGTGGAGTACGACGTGCCAGAGGCTGCTCAGCTGGCTCTGGAGCAGATGAACTCTGTCATGCTCGGGGGCCGAAACATTAAGGTGGGTGACCTGGATGCCCCAGGTATTTCTTTCTTTCTTTCTTTTTATTTGAGTATGATTTTCTTTTAGGGCTGTCGGTCGATTTAAAAAAAAAAAAGAAAAAAAAAAAAAGTGCAATTAACTGCACGCTTTATGTAATGCAGTGCAATGAACAAATCGCATATTTTTATCTGTTCACAATTAAACCGGGATGTTTTGTTCCTCTTTTTTTTAATTTTAAGTAACATATGTCAGCTTTATGCACATTTGAGCATTTAACTTATTTTTTGTAAATGCACACATTTGCATACATCTGGTGAAAGTGTTCTATTTGTTAATTGCAATTACGAAAAATGTGTTGTTAAATGTTTTATTTTCATTGACACAGCCCTAATTTATACGTATCTTTAAAAATGATCACACATACCATGACAGATGTGAATAACTTGTTTGTTTTTTCTGCACTCTGTCCTCCTTGTTTATCTCTAGTCAATGTTTGTTTCACTGCTTGTAAATCTACCATGTACTGCTTGTGTCACTGAAATTGACTTGTAACTCATCGGTTCTCATTTCTCTTTTCTTTTTTTTTTCCTTTTTTTTTCCCTTCTGTTTATGCTTGTGTACATGTTTCCAGGTGCGTGCGTGCTTGTGTGTGTGTGTGTGTGTGAGCGCAGTGTACTGTCTTTGTGCTATGTTTCTGCTTCCGTGATGTCACCACATTGTTTTAGCGACCCAGTTCCACCAGGAGGCGCTGTGGCGCCTGGCGCTTCTCTGTGTCCAAGATGTGCTGATGATGGGCTGCGCCTGGTTGGTGTTGCTTGGCCGCCCCACCTGCAGCACAGATTCCTGTCACAATTAGCTGCTCGTTTGGCGCAGGGCGCTTAAACAGGGCCTTTTGAGGGGCTCCGTTTTGGCTAGCTAAGGGATGTTGTCAGGGCAGTCGTAGGCGCTCGCTGGGTTCAGAGGTCGCCGCCACTAGCTCAACTGGTCGCACTGCTGGGCGCTTTGACGGTGGCCCGATGCTTGTGCGGTGACGAGGCTGTGGTTCCTTGTTCCAAGATGATGTTACGCTTCAGTTTGCAGACTGTTTGACTGTGGGATTGTAGCGTGGTTAAGTGGGATTGGACATTACGCGCGTGGGAAGACTTGTGTGTTGTTTTCCATGCGTGTAATTACAGCGAAAGGAGAGCATCTAACTCCTCTACAATGCTGTGCTTACAATGGCATCTTAATAGTTTTGAAGCATCTACAAGGAATTACAGTGTCGTTAATAGGCTGAGCTTAATGCTACGTGTCACTACTTGATCTTGGCTGCACCTCCGTGTCCTCGATTTGCACGCAAGACAGACCTTGAATTAAGTGTCACATTTAGAAAGAAGGCAATTGGAAATAACCTAAAGGGGGCTGAAGTGAAACTTATCTTTTTGATAGAACTGTGCGATACACTTAGTTGATTTGCTTTTTTATTTTGGAAAGCGTGGCCACTAGTCTGTAAATGTACTTCCCCACGAACTAACAAGATAACAGTGGGAATAACTAGGCTTTAATGGGATGCTCTGAATTAATCGAGTGGCTGCTAGTGGAGTAGGCTAGTGGAGACACAGCTAAGCTAGGAGCAGACGAGGTCAAGAAACAGTGCGGCTCCGCGCGGCCGTAGGAGAGGGATGTAAGCTGACCTCTAACGGTCCGTGGCTCTCTCTCGCCTGCCCTCCCCTCTCTGTGATGGAGACAGACGTGGAGAGAGAGAAAAAGAGAGAGAGGAGGGTGGTAGCTGCAGGCGCCAGAGGGTCTTGCGGTAATGCGTATAGGTTGGCACTGACCCCCCCGCTCAGTAGCCATGTGCTGGTATGATCTGTGCTGTAGGTGGGGCGGCCAAGTAACATCGGTCAGGCGCAACCCATCATTGACCAGCTGGCAGAGGAGGCGCGCGCCTTCAACCGCATCTATGTGGCCTCCGTCCACCCCGACCTCTCGGACGACGACATCAAGAGCGTGTTTGAGGCCTTCGGGCGGATCAAGTCCTGCACGTTAGCCAGGGACCCCACCACAGGGAGGCATAGGAGCTTTGGCTTCATCGGTGAGCTGGGAGCACCCTTCCCCCCCCCCCACAGCCCGCCGCTTGCCTTGGGTTGCCCCTGGGGATGCACCGATCCATCTGCAGGAGATCAGAATCGGCCGGTTTCCACTCAAAATATGTGATCGGTGGTTGTCCGATTTTACTTTCTAATAGCCGATATGGAAACCAGATTCTTGTCAATTATATAACATCAGTTCACCATTCATTTAGCCTTTTCTTGATTTCATACGTTTGCCTAAATTAAAACTGTATCTTAAATTCAGGAATAATGTATGAAATCGGTGTCGGACGATTTTGTGGACTGAAAATCAGGCATCGGTATCGGCCAAGAACAAAAACCAGATCGGTGCATCGCTAGTTCCCCTGGCCGATTTCGCTGATTGACTGCTCTTGGTTCTTGCAGAGTATGAGAAGCCACAGTCCGCTCTGGACGCTGTGTCCTCCATGAACCTGTTTGACCTCGGGGGTCAGTACCTGCGGGTGGGCAAGGCCGTAACCCCTCCCATGCCCCTGTTGACCCCCACCACCCCAGGTGGGTTGCCGCCGGCGGCGGCGGTTGCCGCGGCGGCGGCCACCGCTAAGATAACGGCCCAGGCAAGTATGAATCCCTTCCAAAGGGATCTAATGGCCTTCCAGGTAAATATAACTCAGACCTAGCTAGCCTTGAACTCACTGATAAACGCAGCACAGACAAAACGATGGCCGTAGAATCGTTATTACGTGACCGGGAGAAGTTTAATAGACGTTTGTAGTTAGTGACAACTAGAGTACCTCCAAAATTAAACAGAATATTCTAGGAATACACTTATGAATTCCTTGATCCAGGAGTAGGAGGAAGATTACAAAATGAGGATGCTACTTTGTAATCCTATTACATGTGTTGTTTCATTGATTATTACAAAAGGAAGTGAACCTTGTTCACTGACAGGGTGCAACCGAAGTATTCACATAATGGCCAGCACAGATTATCTCGCATACAATCCCCTGTCAAAAATATTGTAATGGTAAATAGTACTTAGTTTAGCATGCGGAAATATCGAAAGCTCTTCTTTACTAAATTGCGTATTGGCATTACTGCCTGCTTAGGACGGAGTAATGCGATGTAAGGTGACGTTAAAGCTAGCAGTACTGTCGTTAGTGAGGTTGCGTCGCTGAGCAAAGGTGATGTGTTCACATGGAACACTGCAGACGGCAAACCCTTTCTGGCACGGCAAAAGTCAGATGAAATGGCAGTTGCTGTGGTGGTGGTGGTGCATTGTTTACAAGATGATGTAATGAAAAAAGACTTAATACAGTTATTTAGTGGCAAATGTTTTATGTCGTTATTTTAGTTTAGCGTATTCTAGTGTTGTTGCATTACAGTATTACCTTCTCGTTGTCGAGAGGGGCCTACGAATATCTGATTGTAAATGCCGTCGCGGAGGACGGCAAAAAGCTCAAACGTATACTTTGGACGGCGTGCCGTGTGCCGGCGCCAGCATCTTTTTGCCGGCATCAACCAAGTTTGCCGCCCTGCTCCCGTCCACCAACTGGCGTGCCGTGTGCCGTGCTCCATGCGGACACAGCACGAGGCTGAGTTCACCGTGTGCTATGCTGTGTGATCGTTGACTGTGCCGCCTTGTGCTGTGTTCTGTGTGTTTCCCTTGCCTAATGTCTCCGGCCCCCCCCTCTTTCAAGGAGGCTGTGGCCGGGGCCTCGGTCCTGGGGGCGTTGGCCGCGCCCCAGCTTCTCGGCCAGCAGATGGGCATCCCTCAGGCCGTCATGGCCGCCCAGGCCCCGGGGGTCATCACAGGTGCGTCTGTCGGCTGAGCACGACTGAAACTGGTTGACGTGTTTTTCTTTTTGTTAAAGGTGGAGTCAGCGATGATGGAGAACGGTTATTTGAATTAAAAAACAAACACCTCTCCCTTCACTGCCTTGGGGTGCTCTCTTGGAAGCTCCACCCCTCACCACGTTGGACACATATTGCCACGGCTAGGATAATGTGTGGTGCGGTCTGCACCACCTTGATTGTGTTCCCATTTTGCTGTGCGAACACTGGGTACTTCTTTGTGCGCACACAGAATTCGCTGACTCTACTTTTAAACCCATTAAATTTGCCTAAAAGTCCACGGGCTCGGTTATTCGCTGTTGGTTTAATCTTTAAATGTACACCTGTGCCTAAAAGTGACTTTGTTGGGACATCTGTGTGAAGTTATTTGCTATGATTGTTTCTTTTATTCCCCCATCTTGACGGTCTCAAAACCCGGGTTTACAGTCGAGAACAGTAATCCACTTGACCTTTCTAACAGATGTGACAGATTCTGACCCTGAAATTAACTTTTCTCCCCCCCCTTTGTTTTGTATTTGTGTGCGAGATGAAGGCAAATCGAGGTGACTTCGCTTTGTCTCGGCGGGAGAGTCGTTTTTAAAGGCTAATTTCCCTTATTTGACCCTTTGATACCCCTCCCCGCCGGCCAGGCGTGACCCCTGTGAGACCCCCGATGCCCGTGCTGCCCCAGGTGGGCCTGGTGAACCCTGTGCTGTCCTCGCCGCCCGTCCTGTCCAACCAGGTGGTGGGGGGCGGGCCCAACAGCCTGCAGGAGAAGAAGAAGCTGCAGGAGGAGAAGGAGGAGATGATGCAGGAGGGAACAGGCCAGGAGATGCTGAGCGACCAGGAGCACATGAGCATCTCTGGCAGCAGCGCCCGGCACATGGTCATGCAGAAGCTGATGAGGAAGTCGGAGGTGAGGCGTGGCAGGAGTTTCTTGGCTGCTCATATGGGATTATTAGCATCGAGACCTTTGTTGGTGGCGGGGCAGTATAGTCCGAACAGTCACCAGTCCTACTATACTATTAAAACAAAACGGGTGTCTCTGGCTCTCTGCACCAGCTGTTTGGGATGGGTGGGTGTTGATTGTTAGCTAGTTACTAGCTGTAGCAGTGTTGCCTTGAAGGTTAAACAGGTGTGACTGACCTGTGAAGAGTTCGAATCATGGAATATCAGCGTGTTGCCATTCATCAAAATGTTACCAGATGTGGCATTACATTTTGAGATGTCTCACATGAATGTGGTCTGAATGTTTTACATAATTTTGTCAGACTTACCTCTGGTGGCCTGTGAATGTGAACCCTGAATTAAACTAGAAGCCGTTAACGAGCCCTATCTCTTGCCCCCCTTCCCCCTTCCAGTCCACAGTGATGGTGCTCCGAAACATGGTGGGACCAGAGGACATCGACGACGACCTGGAGGGTGAGGTCACCGAAGAGTGCGGCAAGTTCGGCGCAGTCAACCGGGTCATCATCTACCAGGAGAAGCAGGGCGAGGAGGAGGACGCAGACATCATCGTGAAGATCTTCGTGGAGTTCTCCATGGCCTCTGAGATGAACAAAGCCATCCAGGCCCTGAACGACCGCTGGTTCGGGGGTCGCAAGGTGGTGGCGGAGGTGTACGACCAAGACCGCTTCAATGGCAGCGACCTCTCCGCATAGACTCTGTACGACTTCGGCAGAAGTGTATCCCGCGGTGACCAAAACTCGCATGGAGCTACAGATCCAGGCCTCTGCATTTTTCTTTTTTGAGTTTATTTAAAGTCCTATTTGGGGGGGGAATAATTGATCCTCATCTTTTGATTTGTATGTGAAATCCCTTCTTTTTGTATTATTTTGATTTGTTTTATTTTTTTATATATAATCACTGTAGAGAAACAGAGTTGTCACACATTTGCGTATGCCCCAACATTTTTAAATGGTTTATTTGTACGACTACTGTTCCTGTTAATACACAAACTATTAAAGTGAATTTCATATGGACAGTTGAGTGAAATTGGGTGAATGAAGAACTTTGTTGAAAATGTTGTGTATTTCTAAACATGATTCACGGTTCTTATTGTTGAGCTTGGGCAAAGTATTGGATAACTTGGTTTAGAAACTCAATAAAATGCCTTTGTTGACCCTAACTGGGTTTGTGCCCATTTTTGAAATTGCTTTATTTGTGTGAAACGATTCTAATGCATTCAGGTTTTTATTGTTATTGAGTGACAATTGCTGGGAGGTACTAATTTACTTGTATATCTTATGTATTTTAGCTTTTAGTTTATTTTAATGTAGGCTATCCAGTAAACACAACTGCTATCACCCTACACACTGCTGACTTCATCAGACATCCATTTTTGCTAATATTTGGTGAGGTGTTTTTTGTTTGCTATCCGGTTAGCCTAATATTTTCAGATTAAAACATGACTAAACTGCATGTACATGTATATGCAATCTATATGCAGCTATACATCCGTGGTTGAAACCATAGTTTCATGGTTGAAACTTGTTGAAGAATCGCTAGGTGGAGCCAAACAGTCAGGCCTTTACAAACAGCTACACACTATTGGTACAAGTCGAGCCCTCCCTGCCTGCCCAGCCCCCCACACGCCTATCCAACCTGGGAAGGGGAGTGCAACGTTGCGGTTGCTGCTGAAGCTCTAGCTCCGCTGTTATTTTACGTACATAACACTCAAATAGTCCATCGGCGTTCTCATTGGCGTCTTTCGGTATGTGACTACTAGGCCCCTAGCAAGCGCCGGGGTTGTATATCTAAGCGTTCGTTAGTAATACTGGCTACGCTTAGCTAGGCACAAAGGCGTAAGCGAAAGCGCTTGCTAAGCTAATATGTTGGCTAGCGCTAACTAGCAACACAGCAGCCGGCGAGGACGACTTCACCCTGCGCAGCTAGAAACAGGTCGCTGCAAAGACCCATCGCGAAACGTATTGTGGTAGCTATTATTTTAGCATATACAATTTTGATGTCGCAGCAGTTACCTAAAATGACGAAGCAACATTGGGCCTACGTTCATACCGTATAGCTGTGCCGCTGGATATTTTCTTTTAGATAGCCCGAGCATTGATCTGATAGGGATAAGGGATAGTAGTGATAGCAAAGCAGGCTAATGTTACTTGGTGGGAAGTGAGTGGAAGTGAGGAAACACTTTGAAGTAAGTGAGGTTACTTTGCTTTACTTGTGATTATTATAATTGCGGATTGGATGACGAGAGAACCAGTAAATCTGCGGGTGCAGTTCACTCAAAATTGGAATTATAAGTGATCGTGGGGATTAATTGTGTTTAACTGGATTCTGGATCGCCGTGGGAGAAGGAGTACCTCGACAACCCACTGCCTCATTCAGTAGTGATCCCCTCATCGTCTCCCACATCTCCAGCCACCAGTATCTATCTATCTATCCTCCGATGCGGAGATTTGAGTAGCACCGGCGACCAGATCCTCACGGCGGCCGGACATGTTGAAGTGTATCCCTTTGTGGCGCTGTAACCGCCACGTCGAGTCGGTCGACAAGAGGCATTGTAATTTACAGAATGTCCCCGACGAGATATTCCGTTATAGCCGCAGCTTGGAGGAGCTTCTGCTCGATGCCAACCAACTGAAAGAACTACCAAAGGTAGGCACAGAGAAAAGTACTCATTGGTCGTCTTCATCACCAATGCGAGGTTCGATATTCTATCAGTAATGACCACATAATCAGTCTGAATTACATTGTTCTTGCATTATTCATTGCATTTCCTCTGTGCAAATACATGATTATGTGATCTATCATGCTGTCAGTTTTCAGGGAAACTCAAAACACATTGGTGACAAAAAATTATTTAGAACCGTGTTATAAAATGATGGTTGCATTATTTGTGAGGTTGGTTGAGTGTGAGATGGCCCTCACCATGTTGCCTATAGTAACTGAATTAAGTAGAAGGCATGCGTGGAATGACTATTTCATTGTCCACACCCACTTTGGAATATAACAATAGCCCTGTTTACATGCCGTAAGTATATTTTTAGGAGAGATGGTTTGTTATTTTGCCCTATCTCCCAAGAGATGTTTTAGCAAAACACTGGCCAAGGCATTGTTCTGTCTTGGGACAAAGCTTTGACTGGTCTGTGACAGAGTTGGAACTACAAAGCAAATGATCAAAAACATCAGATATTTGTTGCGAGCATCAAACTCCAGTAAGCATAAACCTGAATGGCAGATTGAATCTACCAGCGATGTTGTATAGCCACAGTGTTCAGCCCACATTTGGCTCATAATAATCATGTAATGCATGCATATTGGCTTTACATTGGTGTTTGCATATTAACTTGTAAACAGGCTTGTGTAACGACAATTCTGCTTGTGTAACGACAACTAGTCATCTTAGTCAGAGATCCACAGAGTGTCTGCTGAAAAGCTGACTGAAGAACTCACTGCAGTGCACACCACTAAAACGCACTACGGCCCCTCGTGACGGGCTAGGCGTTAACGCCGGGACATGGATGCGTAATGACACAGCCACTGGTGACCGTGTGGCGTGAAGACATATGGTCCCTGGTACCAGGGCAGATGAAACGGGGTTCACACAGCTACACAGGCCGGGGTGACCAAAGGGATGGTGTCTGTCGGCTTGTATGAGGGATGGCATTCCCTTTACTTAAAGGTGAAGTTAGTCATTGTGGAGGATTGTGTTGAACTTTGAACTCAGATCAAAACAAAAGCAGCCGTCCCTCGATTCCATGCCACAGGGTGCTCCGTCCGAAGCTCTCAAGCCCAGGGGACTGTTCCACTTTGTTTGTGGTCCCATTTGCAGAGCCAGGATTGTGTAGTCAACAACCTGGATATCATTTTCAGCACGCATGCAGAACGAGCAGCTGGAGGCCCGTGCCTTATCTTCTAATAGCTGGCTGTCTTAAGCAGCCTTTTTTGCATGGCGTTGCGTTCTTTGTTTGTCCCCCCCAAGTTTGCTCTACTTCTCTTACTGCCATTAGCGCTCATGACCACGTCGGGCAATGTTCTCTGCCACTTTGGTTTTGTTAATGAGCCTGTCACAAGAGCTGTATGGGGCATCGTCGTGGCGTACATATGACAATAACTGTGCATTCACACATTGTAATTCCTATTAATAGGTGGGCTGTTTTTGTGTTGTGTGGGGGTGCGATGTGGAATAAGGCCATGCGTAGAGGAACACTGAAAGCTTTAAAACCAAAGGAACTGCTGCGCTTTGGTCAGCGTCAAACACTTCCCCATACTGACAGTTTCAATAGGACTCAAAGGACAAAAGACCATTTTGACAATGCTGTGTAGCCTAAGGGATTCAAGGGGTTTAACACGTTGAACAGATGGAGATTTAGATGTCTTTATACAGTTCCCTTAGATCAACATGTTCCCTCCCCCTTCCCTCAACGTGGAAACCATAGATTTGGCTAGTGTACATATGCTGTAGTATTATGTCCACAGGCCTTTAAGGTCGGTTGGGAATCAATGATGTACGATAAGATACTTCTTCATATCTTATCAAAAAGGAAGGTCATTTTATTTCCAGGCATTTATCTCCAGCTAGCTTCTGCCACTTGAACAGATTGATGATAGGAATGATACATCATTATCTGCTCAAAATAACAACAAACCAACCATTACAAAACAGCCCATTGAGTTGCAATGACAACATGTTTTGCCAAAGCCTCTTTTTTTTATTTGTTATTCAGGCACCTTAGTATTATGATTAGGCTAGGTCAATAGTGAAAACAATGTGACTTGTCTGTAGTGCCGAGAGCAACTGGTCAGGAATTCCCCTTATGCCTGTGTAGTCGGTGTTCTTTAACAGCTGCAAAAGTTTCACATTGCACAATACCTAAGCTCAGATATAGTAGGTGTACTTCTAAATGCCCTCTTTGTTTCTCTGCTAGGCAGGGTTCCTTGTCACAGTGCATTTATTCAGTAGAAGTGCCACTCACCCTAAATAAATAATCCAAACATTTGACTATGTTGTCTCCAGTTATAGCTAATATTTCAGTTTAGTCCCTTTCAGCCAATGATGGAAGATATCCTTTTTGCTGATCTTGACGGGGGTGTAGGACCGCTAGGCCCTGTCCTAATCCTAGTCAAGAAAGGTTTCACACAGTATTTGTTGCTGCTGCTCGCACGCATGCCGGCAAATAGGATGATGAGCTCACCTTTAGCCATGCCTCACATGTACACTTGCAGCTAAGCTCACATCCCAGGACGGGTTACAGAGCAGCCCATTCACCCGCCCCCGCTACCCCTCCCTCCCACATATCCAGTGTCGCGGCTCTTTCTGTTACGCTCTGAAACCCCTGAAACGGCTTTTATTTGGGGCTGTGGTTGGGAACGCACCAGGGATCAAACGGGGGGATGGTTGTAAACAGATAAACTTTCTGGTGATTAATTTGTCATACAATTCCTTGTGCGCACCTGAACAAAATGTCTTTCATGTTGAAATTAATTTAAAACTGTGCGTGGTAGTCGAGTACCTGGCTCTACTCCATAGCAATATAGGAGGAAATGCTTAACGGGGTGATAAGAATTTGTTGCACACATTGTAGTGGCAATGTGATCTGAGGTTAATGACCTAACCTTGGAAAGCCCTTTTTAGTACAAGCAGCAAGCCTATATTATCGCTCACAACATTTCCTCCTCCAATGTTTAATATACATCAGATGTGGAAGACGAACCTGCTGGGTGTGTTTCTGCTGGATGCACTGTTGTCTTTCCAAAGAACAGGTTTGTGTGCATGTCACACCCTTTTGTGTGTTATTACCTAACAGGATTTTCCGCATTTATTTGGTATCCTACAGCCCACACTCACCCTCCCTAAAACACACACCGCGCACTCAAATCCCATGTGTTGGTGTTGGTGGGCTGTCGCACTTTTATTGCTTTGATTATTTACTTTATTGCATGTTTTCTAACCAAGGATTCCAGCATCCAGCTTTAAAGTGTGGCGAGCACCAGAGTCAGAGTCGAATCTTGTTTGTGGCTTTATAAAACTGCTAGTTGTCAGTGTAACAACATGATTTTTATAATTGTGCTGCTGTTTATTTTTTTTTGAAAGGAAGCAGGAAGTACACGTGATCTGTGCGTTGTGCGTTACTGTGAACGAGGCTCGGGGGCAGATTAGGGTTTCATCCGGCCATGAAAATGGTCATCACCCCCCCACAAACCAACTTTCCACCCTCTCTTATGTACGCCTGTACACTTGGTGAATGCTTCCTTTGGGAGCTGCTCCCCTGCCGTTCCGCCTCTTTTGGAGCACACATGCACTGATAACAAGCTGCTTTCTGTCCAGTCTCTTGTGTAAGTTCAGCCTTGGGCCAAAACAAATCTCCTAAACACTGTTTCCCTGAATTTGGAAAAGCGTAGTCATTCTCTTTTAGATTTGTGCATTTCTGGTGACATCTTTGCGTTGTCGTGCATGGGAGTTTGGGACGCTGCTTTATTTCAAGATTGTCCGTCTGCCTGGTTTAGGCAGATCACCCCGAACTTCAGTGTACGCTGAGAAGATCTGTTTTAATAATCTAGGACACCCACCCTTCTGACTGTCCTTTCTCTAAATATGTAGGTTGGTGTGTCCCCCAGTAAGGCCCAGGCATCTGCTCCCATGTGGCAGGCTGCAATAGGGTCTGTCCGATGATAAATTACACCTGCCTGCCACCACTCTCTTGTGGTTTAAACCACATTTCTTTCCACATTCAGAAAAAACTATTCTTTCATTTTGTCGAAGTGTGCGTGTGTCTGTGTGTGTGTGCGCGCCTGTGTGCGTGCGTGTGCATGAAGGTATTTTTAATAGAGCCTCTCTACCTACCCCAGACTGATTGCAGTCACTTTCATAATGAAAAATGAAAGAAAACAGCCCCTGTCAACAACCTGTCACATCCTGTGAAACCTTCCAGAGGAAGGATGAAGGGAGTAGATGTTAAAGGTGGAGTCACCATTGCTGGAGAAACATTGTTGTTATAAAGAATAAAAAAAAGTCTCCCTTCGCTGCCATAAGGTGCTCCCTCAGAAGCTCCAGCCCTTGCCTATTTGGGCACACAGGCTACCTGTACACAAGCTCAGGCGTCTGGACTGGAAAGCAGCATTGGTTGGGATCAAAGCTAACTGCTAACAACACCCTCAGCGCTTCAGCTAACAGCTTGGCTAACCGCTAACAACGCCCTCAGCGCTTCAGCTAACAGTTTAGCTAACTGCTAACAACACCCTCAACACCTCAGCTAACAGCCTAGCTAACCGCTAACACCCTCAGTGCCTCAGCTAATCCTACAGTCTTACAATCCTACAGCTAAGACCAATAGAGCCTCAGCTAACTGTTTAGCTAATTGCTAACCGCAATGGAACCTCAGCTAATCCTTAGCTAATGGCTAATCGCCCCTAGAGCTTCAGCTAATGGCTAACTTTCCCCCGTGAGCCACAGCCTGGGGAGACAACAGCTCTGTACCACCTTCTGGTTCTTTGTGTGTGTGTTCGTGTGTTCTTCCCCACACAAACATAAATGCACATGTTCATCTCCTCTTAGACGCTGCTCTGCCATGCCCTCTGGCCACCGCACTCACGGAGCCTAGAGCCCTGTGAATTATTGATGGCTGTAGCCGTGGCACCTGTTGCCGGCGGGAGAGTGATTGTGGCTGTGGAGTGACTGCTGTGTTGTCACGCTAACCAAACATTGATGAAGATGTTGTTTCCATACTGATACAAAGTCATGTATTTCGTTGTTGGGTGTTTTTTCGATACTGGTTCTAAAATTACACTAGCCTGTTGGCAGCGGGGCAGGGTACATTAGTTCTCTAGAATGCTTGCTAACTTTTGAACGCAAAACAAAGCAAAACACCTCTCCCTTCAATGCCGTAGGGTGTACCCTCAGAAACTCTGCGCCCCACACATTGGAAATGCATTGCGAAGGCTAGGGTACTGTTGTGTAAGTGGTGTTCGCCATTTTGTTTGTGTTCCTATTTACAGAGCCAACTTGCTTATTTTTTTGGTGAATTTTACAAAAAGTGTATTAGCTTACTATTGCTAACTATATAACTTTTTTGTTAAGGCACACAAATATGTGCGTATTCCAACACCCCCACCCCCCACACCTGGCCATCCACAGCAGCAGCGGCAGGCTAATACGCTTTGTGTAAATTGGACACCAAGACATTCACATCAGGTTTGTGTCTGTCAAATTGGCAGTGTTGTCCACACCTGTAATGATGCGGTCTGCTAGCGTTAAGCACGGTAAGTAGCCTGCTAACATGAGCTCAGTACTTGCGGCCGCTTATGCAATGTCGTGAAAAACGACAAGCTCAGCTGTTTTTTTTTTTTAACCTGTGCGGTCTGACGGGGCTAAATCGAGCCGTGACATTTATTTAGGTGCGGGAGACGGAATGTGGTGTTTTTTTGATGGAGCGCAGGATGTTTAAGTGTGGTCCGTTTGAGGCCCGTTGAGACTACTCAGTCAAGGCACCGATGTCCCTCCGGCAGCGTGCGTGGATGGGGGTCATGGCACTGAATAAATCCCACCACAAGCAAAAGATGGCCGTTTATCTGCTGGTTGTATATTGTACAGTTCAGTGAAAGGCACCCATTTCCCCGTGAAACCTGATAGCACTACGCCCGCCCCGAGGTCTGTTTGCTGTTGCCATGCCGATGCCTCAACGAGGGCCCTCACCTGCCCTGACCTTCACACGGCTATGGTCTGTCCTGCCAACCCACGCTACTGTGTTCACACTACTGCTGTATATTTACAGTGCTATTCTATTGACAGCGCTGCTGTATATTTACAGTGCTATTCCATTGACAGCGCTGCTGTATATTTACAGTACTATTCTATTGACAGCGCTGCTGTATATTTAAAGTGCTATTCTATTGACAGCGCTGCTGTATATTTAAAGTGCTATTCTATTGACAGCGCTGCTGTATATTTAAAGTGCTATTCTACTGACAGCGCTGCTGTATATTTACAGCGCTATTCTATTGACAGCGAGAGTTTTTCTTCCTGCAATGCAGACCAACAGGCAAACAGTTCATGTTTCTTTTCACCACATCGCCTTTTCCAAGTGCCTTGCTCACGGGCGGCTCCAGCTACGGCAGAGCGCTCCTTAAACCAGCTCCTCCTCCCACCCAGGTCAGAGATCTGAACTGACGACGACCGCATGAATGCCACTTAACGTCTGTGGCTCTTTTTGAATGCCCAGTGGCCTGGAGTTGGAGAGTCTCTGACCACTTCATAGCTAGTTCATTGGCAGGGAACAAAGCGAGACTGACCCCCCCCCCCCAACTCCCCAACCCCTCCCCTATCTGAGCATGACCCTTCTGTCCCACTCCCAGCTTCAGAGATGGCGCACACAAAGCACAGGGTTGTTGTGCAGCGTAGCAGCCAGACAGAGACGTGGCCGCGCCGGGGACAAGCCTTGTTGACGGCCATGTTTTTCTTGTTGATTCCTTTTTATCTACTAACTTTTTATTTTTGTATTTTTTGTTTTGTGAGTGCTTAGGCTTCCAGGAAGCAGGAATAATCAAGTGAGCTGTGGAATGCCCTGTTTTCCAGAGTCCCTTGTCAACACACGGGCGGTTGAAGGCGAGGCAGGGGCGAATTAAGAGTGTCTGGGAGAGAGATTGCCTGTGTAGTTGCCTAACTGTAATCAGTCGCTGTAATGTAGCCTGGCTGCTTCTTAGCACCACGTCTCCTTCTGCTCCTGATCTCCCCTCTCACACACGACACCGCACACGCTCACTAGGAGTCTGAGAAGTGACAGTTGTTTGTTGCCCAGTAAGCCCCGACCACGGAAGCATGCAGGAAGGAAGCATCCATGTTTACTGTTTTGGTGACGAGCTCTCCATCGCTTGAAATGCTCCGTACCTGAATCCCAATCTCTCCCAGTAATCCAGGATCATCCTTTCCACGTCCGTTGTTGAGCAGACGGGACCTACGGTATCTCTTCCCGCATGTGATGCCTCGTTTCACCAGTGGGCAGGGAAGGGGGGTCATGGCCGGCTGGCCGGCCCCTCAGTGGCCAAACACAATGGTGAGCACGCTGAGTTGTGCCACGTGAGCGGTTCTGGACTTCTAAAGAGCGTACGTGTGTGCGTGCAATGTCGAAGCACCACTGGGGCTTGGAAGAGCTGCTCTGCACCATGCATGCGTCATAACACATACAGTGTTGAAGGACAAAAGGTAACTAACAAGGCCTGTCACATTGTTCGTCAGCCATTCGAGGACTCATGCGTGTCCAGTATGGGGCTTTTGTTAGTGTGTGTGTGTGGGTGAGTGTATCTATGTGGGTGAGTGAGTGGGTGGGCCGCAAACAAGAAGAGAACAGTTCTCTTTGCCGTCCCCTCCCAACCCCTATATCTTTTCATCTCTTTCTCTGTGAATGTCCCAAGCCTCGGCCTCGATCCCGGCCCTCCATATCTCCCATATCAGCCCAGACTTGCTGATTGACGCTGCAGACTGCGATGGTGGCCGGGGCATTGTTTCTCGGTGAAAGGTCAGTTACTTTAGCCGGAGCGATTGTCCCGGCTGGCGCACAGTGGCACGATCTGCGTGCGGTTCATTTGGTGTCCCACAGGCCCGCTCTCTAAGTAGACGCCCTCCACAGTCTGGGCACTGTGGAGGAGAGAATAATGTGTGGTGCGACGCGTTGGCATACGCAGCTGCTGTGACTCGAACGTTTGTCTATGCTACTATAGCACGTTCATTCCTCAGCACGTGATGGCTAAGGAAATGCAGGCATGCCAGGAATCTCCCTGGAGATTCCTGGCAATCTCAACCCCCCCCCCCCCACACACACACACATACACACCCCACCACCTCTGCCACTCATCCACAGCATTCCTATGACGCCCACACAGGGACCTAGTACCTAACGTCACGAGCAGAAGAAGCAGCTTTGGCGACACCCGAGGTTGACTGCTAATCAAACTCTACTTCAGTCGTCTCTTAATTAACACTGTAGTCTAATTAAGCCAGATCCTGGCTCTCTGGGGCTTCTCCTGAGCACCAGTTGCAGCGTTGAAGACGTTCAGTAAGAAGACCTGCATGCTCTACAGCAGGCCCGTTTGACGAGGAGCAAGTGAGCCGGTGACCTGATTAACATGTAACATGTGAGAGAGAGAGAGAGAGAGAGAGAGAGAGAGAGAGAGAGAGAGAGAGAGAGAGAGAGAGACTTGTCTCTCAGATCTGCCTCACCACCACCACCTGTCTGGTGTAAATGTATTAATTAATGTTAATTTATGTTGGTCGTCATCACAACAAGCAGGGAAGACATTTACATACCACAGGCGCATACTTGAATGTAAACTACTAAAACTACTTGCTCTTTCCATGTAAATATGTATTGATTTTCCTCTCTGGGTTCCTCTCATACTATTTATGCACCGATAGATTGGCAGGAGACCAAAATCGGATGATCAAGTATATAAGTATAAAATTGGTACCAGTTGATTTTGCGGAAAAAAATCGGAAATCTGTATCGGCAAAAAAAAGACAGGTGAACGAACACACACACACACACACACACAGGTGGCACTTACCAGAGCGGATACATGAGGCCAGTGCCTGCTTGCCTGTCTTCCTGCTGGCTTAAGGTGTGTGTGTGTGCGTGCGTGCACGTGTGTGTGTGTTGGTGCGTGCTGCCGCTGATCCTGTCTGGAGCCGTGTGGGAGGGGCCCCCCTGAGGCCCTGTAATTAGCCCGTCTCGGTGGTCCCATCCCAGCACCGTGCCGTGGGCTGGTGTGTCGCTTTCCAAGATGGCGGCTGACTATTGTCCTATGGGGTGTGTTTCTTTGCTCTTTTTTTTTTTTTAAAGGTGGAGTTGGCGAGTGTAAGCTGATACACCTTTTTGTCAAATGCAGCGAGTATCGACTTGCGGTCCGCCTGCCGTGAGAGGTGCTCTCGGCGATGGTGGACCAAGCTTGTTGATATTAGAGCTAGATTAAAGCAACAAAACCCCTCCCTTTATAAACTGGGATAGTGTTGTGTGGTGCGGTTTGTGTCCCTGTAGCAACACCAGAGCATTTTATTTTCAGTGCATGGACAGCTACTAGAGATATTAGCCAAAAGCGTACAATCGCTGACTCACTCTTTAACAAATCTACTGAGACACGGCTGGCGCTGTGCTTGTGCGGTTTGTTTCCAATGAGGGGTTTCCGTTTCCGAGACGGCCTACTCAATAATATGGACTAATGACCAGCCTATTGGCTGCGCTTAATGCATTACTCTGCTGCATGCAGACGTACATGTGCTCTCTAGCGTTGCCCTGTTGACTCCCAGTTGGAAACAGATTGCACTAGAGTTCCTCTTTGTTTTTTTTATAAAATACGCTTACTGGGACAACAGTGACAACAGTTTAGAGGTGATCCAAAAGTTGCTGGTTTGATCCCGGCTAACTCCTCACCGAGGCGTCCATGAGCAAGACGCCTAACCCCTAACTGCTCCCGGTGGTTGGTCGAGCCTTGCGTAGCAGCAATCACGATCGCTGTGTAAATGTGTGTGTGAATGGGTGAATGTGAGGCAATACTGTACAGCGCTTTGAGTGGCCGGAATGTTAGAAAAGCGCTATATAAATGCATTTACTGTAATAAACTAAAGTGTGCTTGCATTTACTTGAATGTCTTCACGTTGTATTCGTAGCGTTTTAGTTTACTGACAAATCAATCCATTTCCACGAGAGCAGGTAGGCTAATAATACCTAGCATGTTCTCTGTGATTTATACTCTTCTCTGCCACGAGAGCCGCCAGTTTAACCCTTTAAATGAGTAGCTATGCACATGACATCCCCTTTCTTGTGCTGTGATATAATGCACAGGGGAGACAGCAGATTCAGCTGTCTAACAGGTAACCATGAGGGTGATGGTTTAAATTAACTTCCCTGGTGGTCTCTGGTGGGCTATGTGTGTCATCTAATTACCGGTGCAACTAGGTCATTTAGCGGACTCTTTTATCCAAAGAGACTTTGAATAATGAGTACAAGTCTTACAGAGCAGGTAGGGGCTAAGTATGTTGCTCAAGAAGTATTACAGGTGAGCCGGCCTTGTTGGGGATCGAACCCACAACCTTTCGGGAGGGAGTCGACCACCCTGACCACAAGACTACCTTGCCAGTTGCTGAATGAGTCTTGCTGCTGGTGGAATATGTGCTCTGATGGAGAGAGAGGGAGCACAGCCTGCCTGCTAACGTCGAGCTCAAATCAAAACACACTCTTTCAGAAGCTCCGCCCCCGCACTCTGAAACACATTGTGAAGCCAAGCGGTATGATGTGAGCGGTGTTCGCCACTTTGCGTTCCTGCTTACGGAGCCAGGGCTGTGTAGAAGTGCCGAATGCTTATTTATTCAGCACGCACAGAGAACGGTAAGCTAGTGAATTGGACCAAGTGTATTATCTTACAATAAGCTCACAGTAGCTGACTATACTATACAGATAATATTACACGGCTTACACCAATCTCTTAATTTGCTTTTTGGGAAGGTGTCTGGTCACGTACATCCTTCCACGTTCAGTGGTAATTGAACAGGACACGCGGTTTCCAGTCCGGGTTGTTTCCTGTGAAACACACTACAGGCTATGAACTATTTATTAAAGTACACACACACACACAAGAGGACAGGAGGGTAGCATGCTGTGCGTGTGTGTGTTCACTCAACGCAGATAATCTACAGGAGAAAGCACATCATGGGCTCTTTTTCAGCTACCTTCTTTGTCTGTGCGGACAACCCAGAAAACGGAAACGAGGGCTAGCACTGACAGCTAGTAAAGAGAGAACCACAACACTGACACCACAATCTAGTAGCCTAGTGCGTGCGTTGTCACATGTAGGCCTTTTCTGTGCCTTTTGGTAATTCAAAATGAAATGAAGAGAAGACGAAGGAGCCATAGGGAACACAAACAGGCGAGCAACACGGCACATATCCATCTATTTGCCGTGATTTGGAGGTATCGTGTTGAAATGTCAACAGTTTTGAGGCTGCTGGGGGAAAAAAAATCTGTGTTCTCACTGTTATTAGGCTTTTGTGTTTTTTATAATATTACTCTGCAAAAAAAGCCTTTACCTAGAATCTGATTGGTGATTTCGCTAGCGATTTGATAAGCAGTCACACACGCACGAGCGAAAATCGCTGCAGCGTAGTTTTAGCTTGCGGCCTACAGCATCGTATTCCATTCCATTTTGCTTTAAACATAAATGTAAACATAAATTGATGCTTAAGAGGCACAAGTTGGTGCTTTAAACAAGAATGCAAAATGAAATGTTTTTTAACAGTGAGCATGTCCAGTATGAGCACGGCCATAGGCATGGCCGCCCCACCCAGACACAACAAAAACAGTTCTTCCCCACTACTGCGAAACATCCTAGAGAAACGCTGCAGCCCTGTGGTCTATGGCAGCGCTCCCAAGTGTTGTAGACGTCACCTGATTCAAATGAATGACTCCTTATCAGGCTCCTGCAGAGACCGATAAGGAGACATTCATGTGAGTCAGGTGTGTTGGGGCAGTGGTTCTACAGGACCAGGGCTGCTCAGCACAGTAAACCATGGCTGGCATACTTCCCATTGTCACTGCAGGTCAACGGCTGGAGTAGCCTGCCATATCTCCGTAGCAACGAGGCGCCCGGGCGGCATCTGCTTCCACGCAGATTAGCGAGGCGAGAAGGCGTGAACGCCGGTCGTGTTGCTTTGCAGACCTGGCCCCCTGTGCCTGGCCAACCGCCACCTCTCTGTGTCTGGATCTGCACCAGCACCGGTCTCCACCCCTCCCCCTCACTGCTGAGCCAATGCCCTGCCACAGGACGAGGACCGTCCAGGGCGGAGCCAGGCGTGCCTTCCTTGACGTACCCTGTGCCGTGCTTGAGGGGACAGGAGTGAAAACGGTCACCGGACCACGTTCACTTGGTGACCAGGGTCTGGCCACGCTCCATTGGGAAGTGTTAAAGGCAGGGTTGGTCATTTTCAAACGGTAAGATGGCGAACTGTGAGAAGATATTTGTATTTGACAAAACATGTATCAACTTACAAATTAGCATTACCTCCTACCTCTGTTTACTTGTGAAACTATTGGCCAGTCTTTAAGCAGACTTCTGCCATTGGTTGTCACCTCAACCACGCCTGAAGTCAAACTAAAGTTACACTTCACAAAACACGGAACACAAATACAGACACATGCGATGACCAAAAGTGAGCCAAACACAAACCCGAGCATACGCTTTGCCAACGTTTTTATTCGCCTGTGAAGTCGCTGAATTTCATTGACGTTCCATGGTCTGTATCGCTGCTAGTGTCTGCCAGTGGGTCTGGGGCTGAGAGTGGACCACGCCACCAAAACATGCCCATGATGGAAGGTTACCCCGTCAATGGAAAGTAGGTGGTCTGGGAACGGCAAATAGTCCATGCATGCAGACACACACAGGAACACTGGCGTGTTTATTGGACCGTGACACACCCCTCTGCTCCTCTTGTGTTGGTCTGGTTCCCTTCTGGGGAGCAACTTGTAAGCATGGCCGCGTGATCTCTTATCTAATGTGGGAGGAGCAGAGTACACTCTGCTGGTTTCAACGACGGGTACATTAGAAGAAACAAACCGCTAACGAGAGAAGGCTTCTCTAAACGACCAGGCTACTGATTTGAATCATGTTTGGAATGCAAATGCAAATCTGCTCTAGGGCTCAGGATTGGTGTGTGTGTGCGTGCGTGCACGTGTGTGTTAGTTGGTAATACAGGCGTCAACAGGGTGTGCCAGTTCAAGCTGTACGAGCGCTGCGATTAGAGTGCCAGTGTAGGGCATCGGTCAGGATCACGTGTCTATACATCACTGTATGTGTGGGGAAATGTGTTGGAAGGTAGCTAACTGCTGCTACTGCTCTTCCATGGCAGATATGGTCCGTCACGGCCCAGTCACACGCTTGCACCCTGGGCTGAGCTCCCCTCAGCTCTGGGAGTTGGGAACATGGGGGGGGGGGGGGGGTCTGATGCCACCAAGTTGGTTG
>JAODTR010000013.1:3080993-3091695 GCA_025399935.1 Amblyopsis rosae
ACAGACAGACAGACAGACAGACAGACAGACAGACAGACACCCGCACACACACAGGACATGCCCCTGACCTTTGGCCATAGCCTCTTTGACTATCTTTGTGTTGGACGTCAAGGCATACAGGGTCTCCAACACCAGCTGGCGGCCTGGAAGTGCACAATAACACACTCATTATGGAAGAAACAGATGGATAGAGGACAGATAAGTGTGTGCACGTGTGTGCGTGTGTGCATGTGTGTGTGCGCGTGCATGTGCGTGCGTGTGTGCGCGTGCATGTGCGCGCGTGCGTGCATGTGTGCGCGTGCATGTGTGTGCACGTGCGTGAATGTGCGTGTGCACGTGTGCGTGAATGTGCGTGTGTGCATGTGCGTGCACACGTGTGCGTGTGTGCACGTGTGCGTGCGTGTGTATGTGCGTGCACGTGCGTGCGCTCCTACTGGAGGGGAGTGAATGCAGTAGAACCAGCAGGTTGGACAGCACTAGAGACTCTGCGATGTTGCCCACGCATTCCTGGTTGGACGTCACTGTATTGATGACCTGCAACAGGCCAATGCAAAGTCGCATTAACATCCACCTGAGAAGAAACGGGAAGATGGAGATGGGAGCGGCCGTACCTCTAAGGCCAGCTGCTGAACCTTGCCGGCTCCGTGCACCCGCAGCAAGGAGAACAGCAGCTTGAAGTGACCGACGCACTCCATTTCAGAACCTGCAGCGAACAGAGAACCGCTCTAGCACGCGTCTTCAATAGATGCTGACGGAAACGTGCAGATGTGCTGACGCATACAAAGTATGGCCAATATATTGACATAAAGAATGATTAGAAAGCAAGGAACATCGAGCATGGACAAATCAATACAAACAAATAAAGTTTTTGTTCTGCAGGTGTAATCAAATGATCTTTGCGACACCTCCACAGATTATGTTCTTTTAGAGGATCCATACTGTTCACGTAAACTTTAAATAAAAGAATTTCAGCAGCAGAATTAATCATCAGAATGATGTTGTTCACGTATGAATGGGAAGATGTTGTCACGGCAACAGAGAGCGGGAGGAGCGGGATGGGGGGTGTGCCCACCGGGGTTGTTCTTGATGACGTTCCTCAGCGCCTCCAGGGCCATCTCGGCGAAGTGCAGCCGCTCGACGTGCTGCTGCGATTCCACCTTGTTGCTCTGGCTCATGGCCAGCAGCGTGTGCAGGTACTGAGCCTGGGAGCCCACGTAGTCCAGCAGGCTGGCCGCGAACGCCCTGGGGTACTGGCGGGCGGCCATGTTGGAGAGGGAAAAGGGTTTTAGCTAGCGCTTAGCGGGCTCGTTCCAAAATAAAACACAGCATATTATGCTGTCTGCGTATCAAAAAAGTAACCTTTCAGTGCAATAAAATATTATACATTAAATTTAGTAAACACTGTAAAACAAATATATTATGTCTGATTTGTTGCTAACTTATTGCCACATCACCATCACTAGACCACTGAAAGTGGCGTTAATATGAAATGCTACTGACCTCCAGAGGGAAGGAGGGCTGCTCGTTGTACACCCGGACAAAGATCTCTCCCACTATCAGCTCTTTGCTGTGGTCGCTGAACAAGAACTCCGAGCCAAAGCTCTTGTCACTCTCCCCCTGGGAAGAGAGACCACAACCTTAACTAGCTATGAGGGAAATGTTTCCTTACACAATATAACCATGCATTTATTATTTATAAAACGTAGTGTATGAATCTTCCAAAATAAGAGTTCAGAATAATAGCACTTCAAAATAAGAGCTGCCAGTGTGCGCACCCTCTTGATGTTGCTCTCCTGCTGTTCCTGCAGGAACTCCAGCAGCTCGGCTCGTGTGCCGTTGTTCCAGATCAGGTAGGGGTTCTCCCAGTTGCTGTTCAGCAGCTTCAGCACCTGCACAGGACACACAGGACTTCAAAATAAGAGTTGCCAGTTACCTTGCACACCCACACACACTACACCCACATACGAACACACGCGCACACACCACACACACACACACACACCTCTGCGGGGGTGCACGTGCCCAGCTTCTTGGCGACGTAGGGCGTGAGCATGGCAGCCAGGCTCTTCCTCACGGTGGGGTTCTCCGGCGGCACGGCCCCCCCGCTCTCCGCCGGCCCGCCGTCGGTCTCGGCCGGGCCGGCGGCGGTGGGGGGCCCGGCGTAGCCCCCCAGGCGGCCCAGGGCCACCAGGCTGAGCTTGGCCAGGCCGTTGGCCACCTGCTGTTGGTTGCTGTCCTGGCTGGCCTGCACGCCGCTCTCCTCCAGCGTGTAGTCGTAGCCGAACAGCGGCGCCAGCAGGTGCCACAGCATGCCGGCGTGGTACAGGTGCGTCTGCAGGAAGTAGTCCACGGCGAAGGAGCTGACGCACCGCACCGCCAGCGCCGCCGTCCTCGGGAGACCCTGTTAGCAGGGGAGGGGGTGTGATATAGGAGGAGGACAGGTTTACCATGCGTTCACATGGCACACGGCTAATCTGGTAGACGGCAAACACTTTCTGGAAAAATTAAAATGAATGGTTGTTGCTATGGTGATGTCACATTGTTTACAAATAATTTAATACAAATATATTAAATACAATTACTTAGTGTTTTATGCAATTAGTTTCGTATTGCAGTGAGTATTCTAGTGTTGTTGCACCAAAGGGATTATCTTCCCTTGTCAATGTTTTTTCCAGTGTGTGCGGGAGCTATGAACATCCGCTTGTAAATGCCGCGGCGGAGGACGGCAAAAAGTTTAAATGTTTTTGGACGCATGCTCTCGTCCACTAACATGATATCGGTTTGTGCAACAGGCTGAAGCTCACTACAGACGGCAATGGATGTCCTACTAAGCTCATAAATAAGTGTCCAAGTGTTTTAAAAGTATAGTTTTCCAGCACATCTCTTAGTTACACCAATAATGGTCACGGGAAACAATGTGGGCACTTCGTATACAGAAATAACCCATGCGTGCATGTGAAGTATGCTTGGAACAGACCAAGCGTTCGTCGCGCAAGGACACGCATTTGGTAGTATGCCGCGGCCTTTACTCGTTAGGATGGACAAATCACAGCAAAAACGTCACGGGTTCGATATTTGGAGGACCTGTACTCACCCTTATTAGATGAGTCCGATTAGATATGGAATATTTGAGTCTAAATTACCTACATTATGCTTCAACCACAAAAGTGGCGGGTCTCGAGTCTCTGGCAGTTATTGTGGGGGGTTGCGTGTTGGAAAGTTTGGGAATCCTCGTGCTAAATGAACCGATTCTAATTGTGTGCTTGCAGGAAAGATATGTAGCTAATTCAGGTCAATATTAACATTTAGATCTGTAAAGTAAGTTATCTTTGAAAGTGTACGCACTATAACTTTAAAAACTAACTACAAATTCAGTTTTTCCGCCCCAGAATGTTGTTCTCTGACGCAATCGACGAGCGACAGTGAACAGACCGCCCCACCTTTCCGTAGTAGAGGATGTGGCAGAGGTCTTTGATGATGTTGGGCAGCGTGATGATCTTCTCACGGCACTCCTCGAACTGGGCAGCCACGCTGTAGCAGCGACAGATGTGCCCGCACACCTGGAAGTAGAGAACATGACGCATTGTGAAGCTCTGTGGAAGCTCTGTGGAGGCTCTGTGGAGGCTCTGTGGAGGCTCTGTGGAGGCTCTGTGGAGGCTCTGTGGAGGCTCTGTGGAGGCTCTGTGGAAGCTCTGTGGAAGCTCTGTGAGGCTCTGTGTTCACTGGGGGTGGATGGGGGGTTCTTGACCTTTTCCCAGTCAACTCACTGTAGCGCACAAAGTGCACCTTCAACCAGCCAGTTAAAATAAACTGGTCAGTCCACCAGCTCTTCCAACTTCTCCCCACTGGAGGGCGCTGCAGATTTATATCAGCTAAAGCCACTTAAAAACGCAACTCTCATCCCCATATAGAGAGCCAAAGTCGCTTCCGCATTATGGGACTCAAGTTTGGGAAAAACATTATGGTAGTCAACGGCGAAAATAACATTTTTTTTTAATTTAGATTTTCCGATAAGTTTGAATTGTGACACGAAGTACACATATGATGTTTGCCTATCATCCTACCTGGACGGCCATGTCGGAAGCCTTGCTGGAGAACGTCAGCACGGAGACGCAGCGAGACAGAGCCTCCAGCAGCACCTGGAGACACAGGAAGACAAATGGAGACCGGTGGTGGAGACTTCCTGTCGGCAGGCTCACAGGAAGCTCAGCGGACAGTCGCCGTCGGCCACGGGGCCCAGGAGAAGGTGGGGGGTGCAGTTTTAAAACGTTCTCATGGGGCTTCTGTACCCCCTTTCAATTATGTATTCATTTAAGCCCAACCCCTTTTTCCAGACATGAAGAGCATTTCATTACTTACTGAATGTAATATGTTCTATTTCACCTTTTAAAACACTCAAGGACATCTACAGGTTGAACGTATAAACAGGCTTCCATCACCCCTCTGGCCAAGTGTCTCTAGGGGTCTATGTACTGGAAGGTGTCCTGCCATGTGTGGAGCATCCCTGAGCAGAGATGCCTGGCCTCCGCCTGCTTGCATTTGTCACATACGCCCTGCAGTACCCTCCGAGCACCACCGGGGGGCGGCACCGCACGCACCTCGATTCCGCTCTCGCGCCGCAGCTCCTCGGCGTTGAGCGCGGAGCAGTTGACCGTGTGGAAGGCCAGCTCGGCAGCGGCGGGAAGGAGCGGCGAGGTCTTGGAGAACAGCTGGTCGTCCCCCGTCTCCATGGTGATGGTCTTGATGAGCATCGGGTAGCCCGCGTACTTGTACGGCTCCAGTTCTGTTGAACAGCAAGAGACGAGTTAAACGAGTTAAAGACACATTCCTCGTTTAAGCTATTATCTCGACACCCCCGAGATTCGTGTCGGAACAAGGGCGCACATAAGGGTGGGTAGAAATGTAAGGAGAGGGTAGAGATGCGTGCGTTAACGCGTTTTAAACTACGTTTCTATAGTGCTGGTTGCCCGACACAAATTTGAGGATTGTCCTTTTAATTTAACACTACTAGCACTTGTTACCTTGCTTGTGCCTATTGAAGAGGATGCTCTGGGCTTTGAGGATAAGGATGATGTTCTCTGGGTCAGGCCCGTCCAGGATTCTGGCCGACTTGGTGCAGAGGAACTCATAGGCCTTGTTGACCTTCTCAAACATGTCCTGCACAGAAACACATGAGGCAAAGGCCGTCACTCTGGAGAAGGGAGAGAAGGGGGGGCCAGTCTAGTGGTCTGGGTGTTGCATCCCTAAACGGAGGGTCTTGGGATCGAGCTCTGGAGTCGACTAGGAGCAGGCATCCATGAGTAAGATGCCTGACACCTCCTAGCCTGTCATGAGCTAGATGGCTGACACCTAACTTTTCACTTAACCTTTTTAAGTCTTATTGTCTGACTTGGATGTAGGAACATCTGTCTGTAGCTGTTTTATTGATACATATTGTACTGGCTTTATACCTGAGGCTGATGACTTGAAAATGATTGATGTGTAATCTTTTAATTATATAACTGTTATTTATTAATATTCTCTTCTTCTGAAACTGTGTACGTTGCTGCTGTCTTGCCCAGGACGCTTTTGTAAAGTAGATGTTCCATGTCAGTAAGACATTCCTTGGTAAATAAATAATAAAACACAAAAAAACTATAATGTAATAACTGCTCCATGATAGATTTGTTACTACTTGGTGTTTCCACCTGGGACTCAAACCCGGGTCCCCCGTCTGAGAGACAAGAATGCTGAAGCCAAACGTAGAGTCTGGGAGCAAGGTTGTAACTCATTGTATACAGTGCTAGCAGCTGGCCACCGTGACACACTCACTGTAACTGGTCACGTATAAATGAGCTCATCACATCTGCTAAGTGACGACCTCATCGTTGTCACGTGATGCTTACCCGGCCCTCTGGGTTCTTGTCAGGGTGGTACTTCTGAGCCAGCCTGAAGTAGGCCTTCCTGACCTTGCTCTCCTCGTGCCTGGGGACACGTGGGGACACACACATGGGGAAACACATGGGGACACGTGGACCCACACATGGGGACAATGGGGAAACGCAGTGAGACACACGGGGACACACACACAGGGACACAGTCACGGTTAGCTGAACGATTGGAAGCTGACGTTAGCGAGAGTTGGAGGTTAATACAGCTAATACAGTTAATGCAACCAGTGAACTACTTATTTTACTAGCATAACAAATTATAATATAATCAAAGAATCAAACTGTGATGACCATTAGAACTGCAGGCATATTTTAATAAAAAGACAATAAAATCAGATTTGATATATTATTTTAAATCAATGGTTTTGGTCTGCCTGACCCGGGTTTCAGTGACGTGAAATGACACTGATGTCCTGTAATCTCCCTACACTTCTAACACAAGGCCACTCACTGTCCTTGTCCTTTGGGCAGGCTGAGGACCTCGTAGGCGTCTTCTACAGACATGGAGGGAGGCTTCTTCTCCACCTCTTTCTTCCAGGCCTCCAAGGTGTCCTTCAGAAGCTTCACCTGTAGGGGGCAGCGTTTTAGCAGAAGGCTGGTGGTAATTATGGGATTTAAAGCACCTTCAAAGGACCCCAATAAAGGGAATAGGAAAGCGTTAAAAAAATAAAAAAGTTTTACAAATCTAATATTTTTGGGTTTGGATTTTCAAGCAATTCAAATGTAATTACTTTATTTTTACTCGGGGAAAATACTATGGATGGCACAATTGTAGAATTCTCTTTCAGTCTGTCAAGACAGACGGTCTTGACAATAATACCAAAATACCGATATATGTTATAATATTTACAGACTGAGCACAATTTAATATTTGGAAGTATGACTTAACTGTTTGCAAATGGTTATACAATTAAAAGAGTCAAAGAAAATGCTATATTGAATTGCAATACATCGTATTGAAGAGTATATATGAGAATATATACAGTACAGAATATCATCTTGGCGCGTAAGTATGGTGATCATATCGTGTCGTGAAGAGGGTCCCTGACGACCCCCAGACCTAAAAGCTCACCGTGTCCAAGGGGGTCCGTGGCGACCCCCAGACCTACAAGCTCATCGCGTCTAAGAGGGTCCCTGACGACTCCCAGACCTACAAGCTCATCGCGTCCAAGAGGGTCCCTGCCGACCCCCAGACCTACAAGCTCACCGCGTCCAAGGGGGTCCGTGGCGACCCCCAGACCTACAAGCTCACCGCGTCTAAGAGGGTCCCTGCCGACCCCCAGACCTACAACCTCACCACGTCCAAGGGGGTCCGTGGCGACCCCCAGACCTACAAACTCACCGCGTCCAAGAGGGTCCCTGCCGACCCCCAGACCTACAAGCTCACCGCGTCCAAGAGGGTCCCTGACGACCCCCAGACCTACAAGCTCACCGCGTCTCGGATGGGCCAGCTGGGGAAGCGGATGGTGTCACACAGGTGCCGCAGGTAGTAGATGTTGCAGAAGAGCTCGTTGTCCAGCTGGGGGAAGCTGACCACCGGCATGGGGCAATACTGGTACAGCGCTCGCGTGTTGCTCTGCAGCCGCGGGCTGAAGTCGGCCAGGTGGGCCGCGATCTTCTCTATCATCAGCCGCCTGCAGGGGGCGCACACGCACAGAAACACACACACAAACAAATGAAGCAAAGATCTTAGGAAACCATTAGAGATAAAGCCATCGCATTTAATCTGTATGGAATAGGGCTGTCAAAATAACGCCTTAATTCCGATAAATTAATTATTGAAAAAATATTGTGACAAAATAATTTACGCTGATTAATCACACCGATAAATCCGCCCCCTTAGATACCATTGCTAGCTGTTGCTGCAGACAATTCACAGCACATAATGCGAAATACAAGAGGTTGACGATGATATTGCTGATTACTTGCAGTATTGATATGAATGCAAATGGATGAATGCACCTACAAGCTAGACACGGTCTTAACTGGAGGCGAGAACAGGCCTGTATAACAATGCAAGAGTAAGAAGTCTCTTGAGGCGGCAATACATTGCAGATAACAACATCAAAGGCACAAGAACGTTGCAGTTTGTGCCTGAACTATGAAGTAATATTGAGTGTGTAACCGCTCAGTGAACTACAGCTTTCGTCTCGCGCAACACACGTCACCAAGACAACGCTCTCTTCGGCTTGAGGATTGTGGCGCGAAAACGTCACGACACTCACGCGACACGGGGTTTGTAGTCTTACTAATTTCCCGTTTTCACAGTCTTATACTTCAACAAATTCACGACAATCAGACTTTCTTGACTCAAAGTATTATAATTTAAATAGTCAAACATCGTGTGTGTGCTTCGTGTCACAAAGCAAACAAAATCTAAAAATAATGTTATTCTTGGCGTTACTAACATACAAACGGCAGATTATATTTTAGGTGATTAATTCAGATGAATTAATCACAGCGTGTAATTAACTAGATCACATGTTTTAATCTCTTGACAGCCTTAGTATGCTCTCTTAAGCGGGCATGCAATCTCTATGTCACCAAAGACATATTGCTGAGGAGGCTGAGCGTACGTCGCTATCTTCCAACACTAGATGAAGGCCTATTAGTGAGAAACATGAAACACATGCACATAGTAGTAGGCTACTGTAGGCTGTAGGCTACACAAAGAAAGTGATTAGATAGCATGCACACGCATGCACACACACACACACACACCTCATCTCGCTGCTCCAGATGGCCTCTGGGGTGTCAAACTCGCCCAGGAAGATCTCAGAGAAACGCTCGGCATCGTAGTTCTCCAGGTAGCACACCATGGCCTCGGGTAGCACGGGGCCCAGCACGCTACGCTGCACTATATCTATGCCTTTGGCCTGCAGGGGGAGAGCAGCGCTGATTAGAGAGCTTCATCGGGGAGGGCAGCTTTAACTAGGTTTTCCTCCAGGTAATGTCCTCCTTACCTCCTCTGACTTGAAGGCCTGCTTCAGGTGTGTGTACTTGAGGAACCTACGGGAAATAAGCAGAATGACAGTACAGTGTGTGCGTGGCTGTAGGTGTAACAGAAGCAATAGTTGGAGGACACTTTTACAGCATATAGCCAGCACTGAGTGATCCAAGAAGGCGTCCCCTACCAATCACTATCCTGCCTGCTGGAGACAAGAGGTCTTCAGGATGTTAATGGACTGCATTTATATAACGTTTGTCAAACTCTTCATGGCTGACATCGATGGTGGAGTCAGCCATGCACTGCACCACCTGATCACCGGGAGCAGTGTAGAGTCATCTGTCTTGCTCAGGGACACTTTGTGAGGAGTTAGCGGGGTTCGAACCAGCGACTTCTGGATCACCTGCCGCTCTGCCACCCTGAAGTCCGCTTGTACTCATTCCATAATTCTTTCTCACTCGCTCAAATCTCCAAATGTACTGCGCCTTTAAATATGCAAAGTGCGCTCATTTGCGGCTGGCAACTCTCACCTGGCGACGGGCAGCACGTTGGAGCCTGTGTACATCATGATGAAGAAGAAGACCCCGGAGAGGTAGAGCCGCTGCAGGTTGGGGTTGTCCTGCATGACCAGGTACAGGACGTTGGCCACCTTCTCCACCAAGATGGGGTCAAAGGTCAGCAGCAGCTGGAGCAGAGCGGAGACACCACCGCACGTTGGAGCCACAGGCCGTACAAACAGACGGACACACCCTCCGTGACGTCACCCCTAGGCTTTCTGAAGAACCATTGTGGCCAGCTTTGCCGTACCTGACTGCGCTCATAGCTCCCGGCTATTCACACTAACAGGAATAATGTATATATATATATTCAGTGATGAATTATACACAAATTCACCCCCCGTACAGTTGAGCTGACTGGGGGCTAGCTATATAAACCAAAACCGTTTGTGCCAGGCTGTAAACGTGTTTATGTTCTGCTGTAAAGTATATTAAGATGGGGGTCTATGGGGATTCAAGTGTCCATTCAAGGAACTGCAGTATTTGGTACTTCTGTGATGGATAAATTTCTCAGCACGGGAGGTTCCCACTATGCTGGACACGCACATGCATACACACACACACACACACACAGGCTAACATGGCGGCATGAACCCATACCTGTACGATGTGAGGGAGACAGGTGCTGTCGCTGATCAGCCTCTTGATCTTTGGTAAGGGGCGGATAATGGCGTTGTCCTGGTCCCTGGGCAGGAGCAGAAGAAGGTATAACTACTGTACACACCCACACACACAAATCTAATCCGTTCAGACTCCGCCCCTTTTTTATCTTAAAAAGGAACCACATGAGTTATTCCTGCCACTAGATGTCGCACTAAGCACCAGCATCTCAGACAAAACAAATGCTTTGTCGCTATGAAAGCAAAGAATTGAGGAGCTCGGGAACACGCACAGAGGCACTGTGATGATCTTCTCTGCTCAGGACGCCATTACTCATTTAAAATAAAAACATTGCACATACCACCTTTAACAATCTATGTTAGCTCTCCATAGGTGAGTCAAGTTTATTTATATAGCCCTTAATAACATTACAGTAGGGCTGTCCCGAATACCATTTTACAGGTTTCGAATGCTTGATGGTATTTCCGAACGAGTATTTGAATACTCTCTCAAAAACACCATTAAAAACACTATAGTATATACCTCCTGTATTACCCAATAAGAGTGTGTGTTGACTGAATAGCCTCGCTCTCTTCTTACAAACAGAGCCAAATGCAATCAATTGTGTTGATGACAGTGTAGGGCAGGCAATTACATTTCAACATGTG
>JAODTR010000013.1:3139844-3166264 GCA_025399935.1 Amblyopsis rosae
TAAAAAAAAAAAAAGAAAAATGAATGAAGATGAAGCGAGACTCATGCATTAGCCCCGGTACGCCCATTGTACCCTGTCTGTCTTGAGCTATAATGCATGCACACACACACACACACACGCACGCACGCACACACACGCACGCACACACGCACCCAAACGACTGATTTTGTCAGTTAAACAGAATGGTCCCTGAACCATTTCTGCTCTCGTAATCAGCCATAACCTCACAGCTCAGTGGTTCATATACTGTATAGGCCTTTGTAAATATTCACAGCACGCGGCAGCTACTGCCTTGTTTTCTCTTGAGTCTGACTCGGGAAATAAGACCCATATTCCACTGGTTCTGCCAGACGCCGTGCCTGTCTTCAGGTGAACCTTTGCATTACATTACGCTGACAGCAAGAAAGGCAAGATAGTCGCGATCGTACAGCTGCAATTTACATATTGGTGCTTGAAATGTGTTCCCCAACACATACAGTAAAGTATGTACATGGACATGTTGACTTATGAGCTACTGTGGGCTCTGGGCAAGCCTCATCGACCAGCAGCGGTGCAGATCTTCTCTGGCAAGGCCATGGTATTGGTGCAGATCTTCTGTGGCAAGGCCATGGTACTGACATTTTAGATCAGATATAGGCAACAGAATAAACCTTTGAAATGATACAATTATGGCGAAAGCTTAATAAACCATTTTGGCTTGATTGATTCTGGCGCAAAGTGGCACACAGTTCGCTTAATTTTGTATTTTGTATGTTAATTGCTACCTATATCATGGTAATGACTCAAACATCCATATTGAAATCAGTACAAACTTAAAACTGTGGTGGTTCATTTGTTGAAAGTAATGACTAGATACACAGATGCTTTATTGTCTCGGGCTAGAACCGACAACGCATATGGGCACAGTGCTAAGTGGCGTATTACAGCAGTAGGGTATTATTAGCCTGCTGTTTAGCCAATTAGTAAGCTAACCTTATTGGTAAACATGGTAACCAGTGTCGCAGGAGGAGACACACAAATCTGTAGATTCTAGTTCTGTACCTACAGGTTCAGTTTACTTTATTAATACCAAAGGTAGGTTCGTTTTGCAGTAAAAGAATCATCATCGCAGTTCATCATGACACAGACAACAGACAAACATGGAGTCTAAAGGTTCCTAGAACCATACATATTCATACATGTATATGTAAAACAATATCATATATAAAATCCATTAAACATTAGAACCGATAGATTTATTTAAATATGAAAATCAATAAAACTGTACTGCATGCAACTATTTTCATCTTCATCTCATGTTAGCGCACACAACATTGTTTTCAAACATTGCTTAAAGGTCCTATATATGATATTTTAAACATTTACACTATGGTCCATGTACAGATGTAGTGGAACAATGGCGTCCTGAGCAGACATTACACTATGTCTGTGTGTGTTGTAATATGAGCTCAAATGCCCATTGTTTTCATAGCAGGTCTGGCCATGTGCATGTTAGTGCATGTGTATGCAACACAAAGCATTTGGTCTGACATGCGGGGGCGCTTATTGTGCCATCTAGTGGCAGACGCGTTTATACATGGTCCCTTTATTTGACCTTTGTTAAGATATAGCACATCATTTCAGAAAGGTTAACAGTACAGTTGCATATCAAATCCTCACCTCACCTGAACGTAAGAGTCAACAGAAGTCCCAGAGCAGCAAACACACAAAGAAAATGCATTTAAAAAAAGATGAAAACAAAAAGAAAACAAAACAGTTGAGCGAATTTGCATCATTGTGGAGATTCCTCTGAGGCGGAGGTGCGGTGGACCGTGGCGTTTGATATAACCAGGACTTCTGTTGGTTTGATGAATGGAAATGGCGTATCCCGTCATCCATTTCGGAGTGACAACAGGAAAGCTTGATCTGGGCGGGTGGGATGACGACGCTCTCTGTGGACGCGGCGTCGGCGATAACGGCAGGCGAGGCTGCGGCGCTTCCCCTCCGACGTGCCAACGAGCTCCGAGGTGGGAAACAGCTGCTGCTGTGACAGCTCTATGCTCATTTCACGGTTCTACAATGGGAAAGACGTGCAAAACATAATGGCAGCCTCATGACAGCAGTGACCCTTATAAGCGCCGAGAATAGGCTCACGACTATTTCAGTGTCCAAATAAACTGTACTAGATCTTCATTCTCTTACGATGCCCTTTAGCAACATCGTTTTAATGGCCGTTTGTGGCTCAGATTCAGTATAACCCTTGCACCAGAAGCCATAAAAGCATTTGAAACAGAAGGGACCTCACACAAGCATATTCTGTAAAAGAGCACATACACGCAAAAGGTCACCATTTTGACCTAAAGCTAAATTATTCTTTTGCTACCATAATGGAATTGATACAAGTCTGCTTGTGTTGAAAAGTTAAAGCCCTCAGTGAATTTGAGAATTTCCTCTGCAGATACTTCATAAAGAATTTAACAACATGTAGCTCTCATATGGGCTATGACATGGGCTGTTATACTGTATTGTGAAAAACGGCATGTTTTTCTAACTGACTATTGTATTGTATTTTGACATATCCCCTAGGCTGAATTATCGATATTTAGCTTTTGTTTGTATTTCAGTTTTGGCCTTTATTCAGGAAAATACAATATTCCTGTCATGTCTAATACTTAACAACATTTCATAAAATGTAATATATTCAATACAGTACATTATATTCCAAATGGAGCTAAGATGAACTACTTGTGTGTATTTATATTTTTACCACCAACTGCAGGTACAATAATCAAATAATTCTGCAGATTTCATTCTGGGTATCACAACGAAATACAGGTTTTCCTGTCCTGTACTGTGTATACAATATGGAATATTTTCATGATTTCTGTGGTAATAGAATTTACGTATAAACAGCGCGATAAGGTATTTATCTTTAATTGAAAATCGGCAGCTAAACATTTGTCAATGAAGAGGGGATTATGGAACAAGGTCAATATGACCGTGGCCCCTACTTAAGATGGGCCCTCCTGATCGGAACTGTCTTAGTGCCACGGATGCACCCCCGAGTGACAGCAGCTCATCTTTACAAGAGTCGCTCCATCCACCCGCGCACCACGGAAGCTTTCAAACCCCACTCTGCCTCAGCTTTAACATGTCACGGCCTCATCTTACATATCTTTAACTGAAAATAATTGATCTGGAAAGGGGACTGGAAGGCTCTAATGAAATTGTGACTGTCGACGCAAAGTTTTATTACGATTGATGCTCCCTTGACCTTTTTTCATGCGGTTCAAAATTGACAAACAAACGGCATCAACCGACATTTTGATCTGCCGACGTGAAGCAGCGCGTTCATAGTGTCGTTTCTTGCAGAGAGACAGTTCCACCATTTTGGAATCACAATTGATTCATTCTCAGGGATAAACGCTAAGTTCATCTAACCGGGGCCAGCAGCTGCATTTATTGACGCACGACAACTGCAGGGATGTGGTCCTGCAAGCTTTTAGTCTCTTGTGAATTCTTACAGCAGCCGTGTTTAATGATTTGTAAGGAAAGGAAATGTCACTCTGAGGCAACGTGGACGACCTGCTAGGAAAGTTAAAAGCTAGGTAAACTACGTTTAGCGACAACAGAAAAATACAAAATAATAGCAGAAAAACAAAACCCTTTGACAAGATGTCAATCAAATCCATTTCGCTCTCCAATGCATTTTGCTCTGAAAATTATCTTTGATATTATTGTAAAGATTTTCTGTTAGGAGTGATGGAAGAGGCACTCAATATGTAGCCGTGCTGGATGCTGAGTACAGGAAACAAAATACATCAGTGACAGGTACCTCTGCACACCAATGGCGTGCTAAGACAAATAAAATCAAATTGCCATTTATCACGCTGACAGTTGAAATACCATCCCACTAATTGCAGCTGATGCGTGGGCCTCCAGATCAAACCAATCATGTCCCTGCAGAAAGCAGGATCTTGGAGCAGGGGAGTATGGATGGCATTATAGATCAATGAAGTTCATCAATATGGGGGTGCAAAGCCGTAAAACAAATAAACATTTGTTCCACATCTAAAATGCGCCGAGATGAACCTGGACAGGCCGGCCAACGTTCTCTGGGATAATGGAGACAGGATGGCGATCGATATGCCAGTAAGAGGACAACCCTTCCCTACACGCTGTGCTAACAGTCACTGACGTGGCCAACCGCACGTCGTGCATTTGAAACTCCATCTGGTGCATTACGGTCAGATCGTTTACACCACAGCGCTGTTAAGTGGCATATAACACACACTTGTCTTCATTCACAGGCCGTCAAGCTCTCTACATGAAACTACTGAACTGAGTATCGTTGCAAACTACTTAGCATTTGGTCCAGGCCAACAACAAGCATTAGTCGTTTGTGTTTTTACACTTTTGCTCAAAAAATTGACAGCTTTTTGCACTGGCAAAAGCAATAACAATAGAGTTGGAAGGTGTCTGCTGTTTCTCACGTTTCATTTGACCATAGCGAGTTTCTCAGGTTGCCGCGGGGATGAAAGTGCTGACAGTATGTGGTTTTGCCATCTGCTCCTACAGTATGTCCTATGAGATCTCATGGTTGCACACACGTCAGCGAACAGGCTCATTGAGATCTGCCACATGCGTTGATGTACGTTTCCCTGTGACTCCCGCAACAGAGAGCACGCGATTTTTCCACTAAGGACGAGGGCTTAAGTGAAGTCAGCGATTCTAAGTGAATACAGTAATTTAGTGAATATTTATATTTACTTTTATCCAAAGGTCACACACCAGCAGTTGTAAAAGCAAACAATATTATATTAGAATAATTACACGGTCAATCTTGTATGTCATCATGCTGTCACGACTATCACCATGTCAATATCATCAAATCAACATAAAACGAAGGTCTAAATAATAAAAGTGCCTAATATATAAAAGCAGAAAGGTTTAAAATATATATATATATATAACAGAGAAGACAAGGGCATTTGAAGGCCATTAAATAAGAGCAGAGAGAAGATAAGGGCATTTAAAGGGCATTAAATAAGAGCACAGAGAAGACAAGGGCATTTAAAGGGCATTAAATAAGAGCACAGAGAAGACAAGGGCATTTAAAGGGCATAAAGAGCAGAGAGAAGATAAGGGCATTTGAAGGGCATTAATAAATAAGAGCAGATAGAAAATAAGATGAGATAAGAAGTGAGTATGAAGATGTGGAGAGGTCACTAGTTGAGGTACTAAGGTGGATTGTGTCTTTAGTCTATTGTGGAAGATAGTTAGTGTTTCAGTAGTCCTGACTGTTGCCGGTTGGTCGTTCCACCATTGTGGTGCCAGGACAGAAAACTGTCTAGACTTTGATGAGCGAGTCTTGAGAGCTCTTAGTGATGGCATTGCCAGCCAGCAATTGGCAATTGTTTCCGTGCTGCCCGCCACGTAATGCGGTGTTAAGTGTAATTTCGCGTATTTCTGTGAGATCGGGTCGTGTTGGGGGCCTGCAATCTGACCATTGCTTGGAGGTAGCTCAGGGCGGTTCTCTTTACCAAGGCCAACACCAGTGTCTTGAAAGTGGATGCGAGCTGCAATGGGGAGCCAGTGAAGTTCTCAGAGGAGGGGGGTTACATGGGCGAACTTGGGTTGGTTGAATACCAGGCGGGCTGCAGCGTTTTTAACACACTGTAAGGGTCTGGTAGAGCAAGTTCCACCTGCTGCCTGTTCGGTGTGCACGCTGAAAAGATAATCTGGGGTTTTTACACAGATCTGGCTCTGGACATGCAAACAAAGTAGTGCAGACCGCACCGTGCAACACTCTCCCAGCCTTGGCAATGCATGTCCAATGTGAGGAGCCTCTCTATACTGTGCGTCATTGCAGAAAGAGGAGTTTTTGTTTCTCCAGAATCCCTGATGCCACCTTTAATGAGAGCTAAGGAAAGACCTTAATACTGACGTTTTGCCAACCGGATGTAAGTTGTCTGTATTTGCTGATGGATCCAGAGGAGAAGAACAAGACAAATGCTCTCTTTGTCCTTCAATGTCTTTCTGTTGTCATGGAAAATGCTCACACAGTACTGGAATTCCCACAAAATACGACTACGCCAATTTTGGGCAACCAATGCTGTAGGAGCATTATTTAGTTATGTGTATTTGTGTACTACTAATTCTTTCTTTGTGTGAGTGTGTGTGGGTGGTGGTGCTGGAGAAGTGGGCGTGGCCTCTACAAGAAAGATATAACAGTAGAAGGTGCCCACAGGGAATGTTGCTGACTGGGAGCAGAACGTTTTTTGGACCTTGTTTCAAAAAACAGCTTCATTTGTGTTGTGCCCAGTCATGTATGTTAGGTTGTGCCCTGTCATGTATGTTAGGTTGTGCCCAGTCATGTATTTCAAGACCTTTTATATATATTATTTCTGTATTAGTTAACAGTCATTAAATTATTATTTATACAAAATCAAACCTGGACATTGCATGCTTTAAACAGGGGTCACAAAGCCCCCACTCACCCAACATAAAGAAGTGGTTTAAAGAACGGACTACAATACAAATGTCTCGAGCTTGAGCTCTCCAAGGTGGCTGCCCTCAGAATACTGTCCGAACTATAAGGGTTAGAGGTTAAATTGTCTCCTAAGTGATTCTTTTCCCTTTGAATTTATTTAGAGAAGACATAAGGTGGGATTCACACCAGCAGCATTGCCAGTTGCTTATCTCATGATAATTTTATGAATTTCCTCTCAGACCACTTAAACTCCAAACACAAATCCCCCTTCTCCAGACCTTCAGTTTACAAGCACACAGACAGGGAAATCTTAGTTTCCTAGAATGTTTTGTACTCTGCCTATCAAGGCCATTCTCTCTCTCTCTCTCTCTCTCTCTCTCTCTCTCTCTCTCTCTCTCTCGTTTCTCTAGAAACAACACTGAGACCATAACCTATTCATTTGAAGTGACAACAAGAAAAAGCCTAGATTACCTCTATTTCAATTCACACGCTGACATTTGGGATGAAATATCCATTTTTGATTAACCGCATTTATTGTTATCTCCACTGGGTTCCATTGCAATAAAGGATCTCAATGTCGAGTTCAATATCACTTTAATTGCGTTTTTCACTTGTCATTCATATAATTATCGCCATATTCTTTAAAACAGGGGCACATAACACAATATTTAATTTGTCATCGGCGTTCTTCCTTTCAATCTGCTGCTAGCAAACGAGAGCGCCTGGCAGATGATCGCATTTTTCTGGAAATGAAACAAAATCCTGCCGGGCCACCCTTCTGTGCTACATACACGCACACACACACACGCACACACACGCACACACACACACACACACACAGATTCCTGCCCCGGCACACGAGCGCCCGCGCTACATGCTCTCATGCGAAAAAGATAGGCTGTGTCAATTAAAACACATTGTAGCAGGGCAGCATGAAATTTAAACTAAACCACTCCGCCGAGACCGGAATTACAGAGGTGTGTGTCTGCCATCTTTTCTTCCCAAGGATAAGGGTGCGCTGCACACAGCCGAACAATACAGAGGAGGGATCTGGGACGCCACAGTTCCCTCCACAGCAGCAAGCAGCCTAAACTGCACTGATTGCCGGGAGTAGCTCTGAGCAGGTCTGATAACATTTCAATAAATATTGAAATGAGCGCTTCGCTCTCGCACGGCACCTCCGCGCTGTGGCTGTCGCTGTAGCTCAGTTGGACTGAGACGGGTGTAGCGGCCCCGGGGAGCGGGAGGGGTCGGTGTTTGTGTTTGCGGGGAAACAAATGGACGTCTGGACCAGAAAAGTCACGTCCTGGAAAAGGCAGGCACAGTGACATTTACTGTAGTTACATCTTCACAGTCTCAGCATCTTCCGTTCTTCTAGATACTAGTATCTAAATAATAGATACTAGTATCAAAAGAATAGATAATAGTAACTATTGGAATAGATACTAGTATCTATTCTTTATATACTAGTATCTATTCCAATAGTTACTAGTATATATTCTTTAGATACTAGTATCTATTCCAATAGTTACTAGTATATATTCAAATATATACTAGTATCTATTCAAATAGTTACTAGTATCTAAAGAATAGATACTAGTATCTAAATAATAGATACTATAGTCACTATTGGAATATATACTAGTAACTATTCAAATAGAATCTAGTATCGAAAAAATAGATACTATAGTCACTATTGGAATAGATATTAGTAATTTGATTAGTTACTAGTATCTAAAGAATAGATACTAGTAACTAATGGTTACTAGATTTTGGTGAAATCTCTTCTTAACCCACCTCGGCAGACAATACAGCAAGGTGTGGAGGTTGAAACAAGCTGTTTCTGCATAATTATTCTCCTCCAACACCCAATTTGTTCTGGGTAGTGTCTCGCTGTTACTCTTTGATGTGCCATCCTACACTGTGTCCAGTCTATTTAGATCAGGCACCTCTTTAGTATAGTGGGCTGCATCTACAGTGGAACAGTGAGCAGACTCAAAGAGAGTGATGAATGAATAATGGTAGCTGAAAGCCATGGGCTTTGACAAGGGGACCGTGAGTTAAAAGGCATCGGTGAACAGAAGATTACAGGTTCTGACCTGTAGATTTGATCTTGAGATTGTTGGACTGGGTCTACTTTGTGTCGCGACAAAACAAATTGTTGACATTGTTTATTGATCCTTCAGATCAACATCGTAGAGAAAGGCCCTAATGGTGCTTCTATACCACAGCTGTATTCTCACTCAGGATTACACTGCAAGCCCCAGCGGGTGGAGGAATTGGAAATCTAATAAAAGCATGACACACAATTGCTCCTCTATTACATTTCTTTCTGCGATGATGACCTTCTGGCCAAAGCACCGCAACAAACAACCAATGAAAGTGATTTACTGTAGGCAGTCAAAGCAGAAATCTTGAGAAGGTGCACTGAAACATTTTATGAAGAACAAAGCATATAAGCATGCGCTGCAATTTTACCCAATTTGACACTATTATGGTTCTACTGATAAAAAGGAAGTAATGGACAACGATTTCACCCAGACGTGATCTGCACAACGCAGAGTACAGATGGAGGGTGTTCTTCTGTCAAACTGTGAAATGTGATAAACGATCACATGGAAGCAAGGTTTAAAGTTTTCCAGTTTAAAGGCAGGGTCAATCATTCTCGAGAATGCTTTCTAACTTCGAGCGCAAATCAAAACAAAACACCTACTGTGTCCCTTCAATGCCAAATAGAGCGCTCCTTCAGAATCTCTGTATAGGTTTTACTATAAATAGTAAATAGTAAATCTATATATATAGTACATCTAACATTTAACATGTTTAAATAAGACCAAAGACTATAGGTGACTGTGATTTGTCTATGAGCAAGACAGAACATGTGAGTTAATAACAATAAAATACCAAACAAACCATTTCTATTCCAGAAAGAAGTTCAATTTGCCCAACAGGCGACATTTCAATCAGCTTTTTAGATTACGCTGCATAGCTAAGCTAAGCTACATAACACTTCTGTTAGCTACAGGCCAGCTGAGTGGAAATCCTATTTTTATTGACAAGACTCATGTCTCATCTTCCGCTTTGCTAGCCTAGTGATTGTGCATGCATGCAAGATGAGTGTGCCATAATCATATTCAAGGAGTTGAATCTAAACAATGAGTTGTAAACAACACACATTACATAACCCATTTTAAAGGTCATAGTTTTAATATCTTAACAGCCTACCAACCAGACGTGCATATGACTGCATTTTCTTTTATTTTCTTAATAAACAAATAATACATTAAAGGATTATGTGTATATCATTGACCCTGTTTAAATAATACTCGTTTGTAAAAATTATGTTCGACTGACCAGTGACCATGGGTAAGGTGTTTGATCAGGTATATTTTTGCAGGCTACCGGGCACATACAGTAAAAGGTGGACGAATGGCACTGGGGGATAAGGGATTGTACAGTTTCACACGTTGCCTATAGGCTACATCCAATTGAAGGAATAGGCAGACTGAGCAGTTCGATGAAAGCTTCCATGGAAACAAATCAGTTGCATTCATTCTCTAGTGGCGTTTTCTCACCTGACCCTTCGGTGACTGCTAAGTGTCTGAACAATGTGGAGCAATGGGCAATATAAGTCACTGCAATCACACCTTACTGTCAACAACAGGCCATAACTTACAGTGCAGGGAATAGCCATCTATTTGGACCGACGCAGGGAAAACCCTCCCACAGAGACACATTCTCCGTGGCTGCTGCTGCCATCGGTGTTGAGCAGCGCAGGTTGTTGATGCGATGACCCAAGCGCGACCCGAAACACCTCGGCAGGTGGGACAAAATCCAGAATGTTTAAAGGCGGGGTTAGTCATTCTGGAGAACGCTTGCTATAACTTTGAGCTCAAATCAAAACAAACGCACTCAGAAGCTCCGCCCCACACACATTTAAACACATTGCGAAGCCAAGCACCTTTATTGTTGTGCGTGTTCGCCACTTTGTTTATATTCCTATTTACGTGCCAGATCTTTTTTTTTTTTACGCACAGAGAACGGTAAAATAGCGAAGTGCAAGGAGATATTTGGTGAAACACAAAAAAGTGTATTATCTTATCTTCATCTTACAAAAGCTGACTATACCTTTAAAAAAAAAAAAAAAAATATTAGAAGTATACCGTCAAGGCTAATTGGATTAGCAGGAGAATCACGCCTTAGCTGAGCGGGGTAAATATGAATTGTAATCCCACGTTGGCTCTGCTATTCTAGGTTAATCTGCGGAGGGAGCGTGCTTCCGGGTCAACTGGGGGAATAGAGCTTTAGAAATCGTGTCTTTTCCTTTACGAGTCCTTGTGATGCGTGGAGGCATGCCATGCAAACAAAGTGAATAAGAAAACAAGTGAACATAACAGAAACACGAACAGAGCTGCACGCACAACAGTCTGTCCAATATCTGCCAGGTCATATCATCATCTCCCCATTCTAGTTTTATTTGATGTCATTTTTTGTCCAATGGCTGCCATGTCATCGTCTCTAAATTATTTATTTTATTTCTCTTCACATCGATCCTCCGTGAACTCTGTCGGCCCCCGCCTGACACTTGTGATGTGCTGTTCGTTTATTTTCAGCAAATCTTGTTCAATGACTCGGGACTCACGAGTCCTTTTTTTCAGTGATTCGCTCAATTGTATCGTTCATTCGAACGTATTGCAGCGGATTTATACAACATGATGCGCTTCATATGCAGGGCGCGGCCCTCCAGCTCACTGTTTATGCTTAAAGTCTATGTACAATCGCAGAGAAAAACTGATTAGCGGCATTACATGATATAACTGATAATTGGATGCATGGCACAATAATTATCATGGAAGTCAATTTTGTTATTATAAATCGTTATTATTATAACAATAAATTAAATTATACACTGAGCTTAACTCATTAATAACTCGGGTGGGATCAGCGGGGATGGGGAGGGACTGACTCAAATGAAGGAAATTACTTTTTAGTTTTTTGAATGAACAACTGGATAAGATCCTAGTCAGTATAAAGAGTGGAACTTCCCATCCCTACCTGGCACAGTCCCAGGGTGCCGGGCGCTTCTTTTTTTTTTTTTTGTTGCGCCCCTGCTTGCATCACATCCACTAAGCTTGTGGAAAATTACAAACACACACAAGGTCACAGTGGAGAGGCGGCAGCCTCCCACAGAGCCCATCTGATCCAGCCTGAACCGTAGCAATTACCACCCTCCGTGCGGCTCGGCGTGGGGCGGGAGGGCCATTTCATTATTTATTTGAACAAATAGGATTAGGGCCGCTCTGCGGCGGCTCGATTGTGTGACGAGGGAGAGAGAGAGGGGATATAGGCTCCGGAGAGCCGGGAGCAGCGGCCAGGGCTGCGTGTCGAGTGCGTGTCAAGCGCCTGCTTGAGCTCGCGGCTTGGTCTCGCGGCTTGGTCTCAGCTGTTCCCCTTCGCCACAGAAGCTGAATGCCAAGCTACCTTCCCTTCAGCAGAGCGTTGCTGAATCGACATGCGCCGCATCTCCAGTTCCAGATGCTGGGTTTGATTACCACATTTAAATCAAAACAAAAACAAAATCCATCGGAACTAGGAAGCTAGCTTTACTGTAAAGCAGAATGTCTGTCTCCTCAATGCCGTGGCCAGCCGGTAGCGTTGTGCAGTAAGTTACATAAACCTCACTCTGACACCTCAAGGACGCGACTAGTGACGGACATCAAAGCCCTCGGGCTTGAACGTTTCTTAAGGCATCAGTCCTCTCTATCAGGGAACCCAGTGTGTCCCGGTAGGCCTACACATACTGTACCTACACAATAGGCCTAATAATTATGTAATAATTATGTAATAACATACTTGGCAAAAGTTGCATCAGGTCACTGAGATCTATTAGATTTAGATCAAGTGATAATAAATATACAGGTTGAAGCAGTTACCTCGTTATCACTTTTGACTGTGGAACTAATGTCTGCAAAGTGATATAGCCAAGGTAAAATATCTTGTATAACTGCTGACTCACTGAGTCAGTGTGTAATGCGCTAATCGCTAAATGTCAGGCACGTCAGACCATTTCATATCCACATGCAATTTTGAATCAATACCGCATGATTAAAGAAAATGTTCACTGTGTGTTGAAAAGCAGTCTCCTAACCCTGGGAAGCATTAGTATTAAGGGACGTTTATATTAATGGGAAGCTGTGTGACCACTATAGCTAATAGATAATAGGTTGTGCCAGCTGAGATTTGACCTGGCAGCTCCCAAAAACAATCTTCCTGTGAAGTGATGAAGCTCCTGGTCTCAGGGGCAGAGTTATCTGCTTTTGGAGATTGATTGAAAAGTATTTAGTTTTTGCCCCAAGAAAACCAGGGTGGAATGTGATAGACAGCTTAGCACCTCAATCTCACTGATGATGACATTAGTCCCGATTAACATAAATTGCCCTTCTCTGCTTAACCATGCAAATGCTACTGGCGCAATTTATCCTAGAGAGGGAAATTGGGCGAAGGAGAAAGTCTTAAGAGTTCTTAGGATGGCGTCGACATTTGGTGTTCTCTAGATGAATGCTGCCATAAAACACTGTCATCATTCACACAATGCGTTACATTCATGGTTGTTTGAAATGTAATTGTGATTTAATTGTGCTGTAGGTATGATGGGGCGGGTGAGTAAATCTTCTACACTGCACAAACTAACATCTAATTTAGTGTGATAATCTTGTTTTTAGATTTAAAATCTAGTTGACTTGATTCTAATATAATTGACTTATCTAGTGAGTTAAATTAGGTAAATCTGCAATTAAGTGAATTTCACTCACTGCACTGGCAGACAAAATTGCTTGTTTTAAGCATAAGAAAGCTCATAACGAATATATTTGCACTTATATTTGATAGGGCGTTTTTTATGCAGTGTAGAGATTGGAAACAGTGAGCGTTTCGAAAAAGGTTGTCTCTAAGGAGCAGTCTAAACTGTTCTAATTGGTGTTGATGGTTCAAATGAGCAATGGAGGGGGTTAAAGGGACAACTCCATCAAGAAGATGCGACCTCCATGTTAGGAACGCCTGGTGAATGATCAAAGACAAGCTGATGAACTGCACGCCGTGTATGGACGAGCAAACGCAGGATAAACAGTCAATAGCTCAAAGGGCCTCTGAATTCATCGATTCAACTCAAAGAGGGCAGACCTTAAATAAAAGATCTTTTATTTCCTTTTTTGAATAGGGCTGTTTACCATCAGTGGCAAAACAATTGGCAGTGAAACATTTCTAATAATAACCTCACACTATGCCTCGATGCAACATATTGGAATTTCCTCTTCAGAGGAAGCAAGCAGATCCAAGCATATGAATACCAGAGCAAAGAGGGTCTTTTGGAACATTTACACATGCGCATTTATTATGCTGGCGGTTGAATTTGCCCTAGTGTTAATATTTTAAAATGAGCTATAATATTAACACTTTATTTAAGCACGTGTGCGTTATTCCCCAAGAGACGGAGTAAGCACGGTCTGTTTCTGTTGTAAACTCCTTGAACGCAATGCTCAAACGACCAGTGCACAGCCGTGCCAGGTTCATTTTATTAAAAGTTGGTCCAACTTTTCCCATCTGCACTGCAGACGAGCGCTTTGACACATGATAGCATGTCATCCCACTGCAACATAACAGCAGCTGTCAATCACAGCGCAAAACGTGTGAAGCCAATCAATTTCCCCGAGTCACTCTGCAGTTTCCTTCCCGTGCCGGGGGGTGCCGAAGGCTGTCTGCGTGATGGGCGGCCGGATCCACAATGTTTCTTTTACCTCTCTCCCATTTGAATTAAAGGTTAACTGCACCCCAGCTCTGAGCCTGACTTTACCCACTACAAGTGCGTCAAGGAGCTGAGTGAGGCGAGGGGAGGGGCTGAGAAAGTGACCCACATTAACGTTAACATTAGAATTTAATGACGTATGAGCGTACCAAGTGTATCGGTGAAAAGCAGGTCCTGGGGTGATTTTTTACGGATATTATGTGTAGTTCTGTTTTCAGCCCATAAAATGCAGATTTTTTATAAAAACAGGAATTAATTTAATTAATTAAACCCTGCATTGATGTGTCCTACAATTACTTCATTTACAACTCAAGACACATATTAGGGTCCAGTTCCACTTTAAAGGTACAAGTCCTTCTCCAGAACGCCAAGAATATGGTATTGTTGTTGTGAGAGGTGCTCGCCACTTTGTTTATTTACATATCTCTGTGTAGAAGTACCAGATTAGCTTTTCAATGTGCGCAATGAGATAGCGGACGTCAAGGACATATATTTGGTGACTCAATGTGTATTAGCTTACAGTCACATAGTATACCTTTTGAAAATGTAGCATCAGCAGCTGTAAGCTAATACACTTTAGTAAAATCTAGAGAACATATCTACACAGTCTGAGTCTAGTCAAGTGAAGTTATTTATATAGCTCACATTGCAGTCTCAAAGGGCTTTACAGCCCACATTTCACATTGAAACAAACAACACCCCCTTACTCTGCTCCTGCTGCTAATGATAGATGTCTGTTCTGTGTACAGTATGTGCTGAAAACAATAATCTGGTGTTTCTACACAGCCCTGGCTCTGTAAATGGGAGCACAAAGTGGTGCAGATCGCATATACAAGAAAACACTCTTCGGCAAATCAAGAAGCTCGATTTCTATCATGTGAAATAAATTGTCCAACCCCTGAGAAGACTTTATGTCCCTGACAACTGTATGTGTAATTTGATTAGCCTTCGGTCTATGACGCCTCAAAAAAGCTCTCTTGAAACAGGAACTTTGTTGTGACAGTCACGACAAGAACTCAACTGCAGGTAGCCACATTGTTCGCTCACCTTGGGGGCATAGCTGTATATGCTCTGCAAGCAAAGCATTTAAAACATATAGCCTAACCTTGCATTACACCATGTCTCTGCAAACCCCTCCTTATCCGAGCAGCTCGCATGGACGCATTCATAGTGAAATGCTGCACTGTTAATGCAGGTGAAACTGACACCAAATTATATCCTGACCGATGGATTGTTAATCACAAGTCCATCTGGGGAGCCGTGCATTGAAACTGTATTGAGCCGTGCATTGAAAAAAAAAAAACGTAGCTGTTGATTGGATGAACCATCTGGTTGTTTTCGCTGTTGGCACACCTAAACCACGCCCGTATAACTATCAACACGACGCTGATTGGTCAGTTAATTTGCTACTCGGACACATTACAAATTATTTATTGATATATGATATATTTTAAACACCTTTATCCACTGATGGATTTAAAGCCATCATAAAGAATGTGGTGAAGGAGTGATGTGATTGTGTTTCTTGAGACTGTGTTTCAATAGTGGTTCGTTTTATTGCAGATTATATATGTATATATACAGTATATCATGTTGTATGTATTTTAATGTTATGTTTCTGTACGACTGCTACCTTGGCTATGTCTCTTGTTCACTTCCTGGTAAAATAAAGTAAAAAAATAAAATGTTATTCCTGTCCGACATCCATTTACAACATTTAGCAGGTGCTGTTATCCAAAGCGACCTACAATCAGTAGCCTACATTTGCCAATAGTAGCACAGGTCACACAAACTGTCACATTATGTTAGGATAATCACAGCAGAATATCATCAAGGCATAATTAGTTATACGTTTAACAAACATACAATATATGTACAGTATGTACATTATGTTGTAAACATACACATATTGCCACATTTCCTTCTATGTGAGGACGGGCAGAAAGCAATTATTACTGGGAATAATTGCTACAGTAGTAGAAAGTGCTAATATTCTGAAAATAGAAGATTTCTTTAAAAGGATAGAAAATGAGAGAGAGATGGAGAGGGAGAGAGAGAGATACTGTTAGTGGAGATGCATTCAGGTAAGTGTCTGAGGTGCCAAGGTGGATTCTGAAGAAGGGTTTTAAGTCTCTTGCGGAAGATGAGTAGTGACTCTGCAGTCCTGACTTGCTGCAGGAAGCTCACTATGGCGCCAGGATAGAGAAGAGGCGAGACTAAGCCGAGCGGATCTTTCGACCCCGTAGCGATGGCGGTGCCAGTCAGCTAGCCGAGGTGGTAAAGATCAGAGTGCTCTGGTTGGGGCCAGGAACCTTACCATTGCTTGGCGGTAGGGCGTGGCAGTTCTCACAGCGGCTTTGTAGGCCAATACCTGCGTTTGAATATGCCCTGCCACCCCCATTCATTTAGCAGATAAAGGCTATATGGCTTTCTCTTTTTCTTCTATTAGGCTGGTAAGATATTTTAAATAATTTATATTCAATTTAAAAGCCTCATATATTCTCTGCATATTTCCATAAAAATGCAGCTGTTTTTGACCTGTCATTCTAGTGTGAATGGCACTAAAGTGCGTTGAATTATGGGGGAGATTCCCGCTGGACCCTCCTGTCATGGAGACACAAAGTAGAGATATGTTTTGCTTTCAATTAAAAAGTCTGGATACAGCAGTGAGGCTGAAGGACTTATCCTCTGCCGAACTCGCAGATTTAATGATGAAACCCTAAAAGGAACAGAGCATGCAACGACACAGTGGCTTACACACACAAATGAACGCGCCTCGCCTAGACTACGAGGGAGCGTTCCATTGTGAATTTACCACCGACAAGCTGAGCTGTCAGCCTTATCGCTCGCTCACACATCATCACGCGTTCATATTAAAGATTCATATTCCATGTGAGGAAGTGCTCAACAGTCTCTCTCTCTCAGGCTGGAATCAGGGATGTATCAATGTGTATTCTGCAGAGGACAAAAGGTAAGATTTGCCCACATATGGTACCTCGACAATGATTCTGTACTGAATAATAGGACAGAGCCTGAAATGGAACTAACCAATCAAATCATGGAAAGTAAATGTGAACATTACCATTATTAAAATAGATCATTCTCATTTGGTGCATGTTGATGGAGTTGGGGTCTCACAGAAGGACTTCTGCCGTAATGTGATTAAATAGCTTGTCAGCTTTGCTTTGTACAAACCATTCCTACAGGTGGGGCTGTCTTGCATGTGTGAAATTTTGGTCGATTCAAGTTTGTTTTGCTACAGAACTAGGAGACGCCCTTCAAAGCCTCTCCACGCCATCAAATTAACATTCCTTGCTGTTTTTTTTTTTAATAAAGAAAATTAAAAAAAATTGAGAAACTTCACATTTAATAAAAAATTGCATTAGGGGATATCAAGGGATTTACACAGCGGCTCAGAATGGCAGACCTTTTCCCCGTGTCATCACGCAGTGAGGACCAGCCGGTGTTAATAATTCCATTTTTCATCAAGGTGGGTTTTTAATCTTGACATTCTCATTGCACTGCTGCCCATTTTAAGAATGAATCCTAGCCTTATCATCCATTTCCTCCCTTATTGGTCTGGCCCAAGCACTTTCACAAGCAAAAATTATGGATTCAGCCATTCAGGTATGGAAACCCGTTACTGTGAAGGTTATATTGTTGATATATTTTCAGTGATGTGCAACGAGCTCTATAGCTGCTGAATAAAGGCATCTGGAAATGTGGCTGTCCTCGCTAATAAGCAAATCGGTCAAAATGTGGCGCAGAGCATCTGTCACAGATTATATGCATTGTCATATGAATTGTCATTATTAAGTCATGAATTGTTGAGGAAATAAATAAGTCAGATGCAACTGGTTAGGCTACTCAACCCTGACCATGTTTGTCATAGACACACACGGGTGTGCACACACACACAGCGAGAGAGAGAGAGATGTAAAACATAATTCTCCACCTGAAGTACAGGAAATATAGAAAGGATTTTCTGTCACGGAAAGCAATCTGTACAGGGCTGAACCAAACCATTGTTTTCCACCATTCACAATCCTGCGGTTGCAACAAAGAAAGAGGAAATCAATGAAACACGAACTGCCGGTGAACTTTCACGTCAGACGTTTAATATATGGATTTTAATTATGGCCAAAGAGTCTCATGAATTTATGCAATACTTACGGCCCACAGATGTAGGTCCTATATCACAGGATGGCCGCTGGGGGTGGGGGGGGTTTGCGGGGCGGACAAGGCGCAGCGGGAGATGCAGGACGGGGATGTGCCGGTCGGCGAGAGACGTCGGTGCCCAAATAAGGCCCAAGCGCGTCTCCTCTCATCATCCGCTCCGGAGGCATCGCGGCTTCCCGACGGACGCTGCTTGTGAGTGACACACCGCAGATTCGCTACCCCCCCCCCCCCCCCCTTTCCTCCACCTCCCCATGCGCACCTGGGAGACCACAGACACTCCTTTACCTTTCCTTTGAAGAGACAGACGACACGTGTCTGCGTGAACAGCAGTGAGGATGCGAATGTGTATATGTGTGCGTGTGTGTGTGAGGTGGAGAGGACTCTACTGAGGCTGTTAGCTGTTAGCTACCTCTGCCAATAGCGAGACCACAACATTGTAAACCACTTGGAGCAAAGGGAGTAAAAAATAAAACTCACATCAGTCTTGGAATTGCACAGACCTACATAACATAATTCAAGGTAACGTAGCGTAATGTAACGTATCGTAGCGTAACGTAAAGTAACGTAGCGTAATGTAACGTAGCTTAGCGTAACGTAGCGTAACGTAACGTACTCTAACGTAATGTAGCATAGCGAAGCGTAACGTAGCATAACGTAAAGTAACGTAGCATAACGTAGAGTAACGTAGCGTAACATAACATAGCGTAATGTAGCATAGCGTAATGTAGCATAGCATAGCATTGCATAACATAACATAACGTAACATAACATACAGTGTCAGCATTGTGTAGCTGTGTACAGAGACCCCACATCAGTATAAAGACCCGCACCAACTCAGCAGCAGTGGTCTAACAGACCATGTAGGGCCTATTGTGACTACAAGGACTTTTATTCTTGTCCAGTCTTCATTCATATACCCGGCCATGTATAGTGTAAAAGCAGTCCATTAATAAATACATAAAAAACACACAAATTGCCTGGCACGGTGCACGCTGAAATAAGCATGCTGAAATATTCATGGAGAGTTAAAGAACTAAGTCAGATTGCGCACCTCCAAGGAGTTGAACAGGTATATATGCAGGGTGTGTGGTAAATGTTTCATGAGCACACGTGCACACTGAAGAAGTTGTCCTATCATTCCACAGGAGTGGGTCTACATCATTACGGTTGTGCCTTCTGCATCAATCTGTTTCACTCAAAGTCAGTTACCAAAATGCATCTGTTCTCAAACAGCTCTTCTTGGAAGAGTTTAAAGCTTACTTTCATCCAGTCATTAAATGTAAGTTATAGACGTAGAGATTGGTTAGAGGTGGACAAAAATAGAAAGTTAGTGCAAAAACTCTTTCTTTCAATTCATATGTTTATTGTTGGGCTATTGTGCAAGTTAGGCAATCTGTGGGAGGTTCTCAATGCTGTGCGGAGAGCAAGGTAAAAGACAATATTCAAATATATGTTTTTCCTTGTGCAATAAAATATAGCAAGTTTTGTGAGGCGGATGAACACCACCATTCCTTAAATATACAGCAATACAGCGTGCTCTTATTTATCGATTCAATTATAAACACTTCATCAGTCATCTTTATGCTTTCAGCTCCTATTGGGAGACGTGATCGTTAAGTTTCGGTATACAGTTAAATATTCCCCATTACATTTCCACTACATTGTTAATGTGGCCTAATGTGTTACTGGCTCAGCAGAGGAGGTTTTACTTATCAACATTGCATCTCGGTGGCATTTATACCAAAAAGGCAGAGCTTGTGTTAATGCCACGGGGGTTCACTTAGATGCACAGTGGCCACCGTGTCACGAGCCCACCAGATACCGTGAACTATTTCCAACTAATCGAGTATTTTAAACTTCACTTACTGTTGTTGAGCGTTCATTTGCAGACCCCACCCCCATACGGCAGAGTAGTGAATAATGGATGAATGCGAAGAACTGTGCCAGGGTTTCAGAGGCATAAAAAAAAAACACAATGACGTCAATGTAGGCTACTAAATCAAATAAAAAGGTTACATGCATTACTTTTTTTAAATAAAAAATGCATCCTCTTTCATTCCATTAGCAACTCGTGTTGATAGAGTTCAGGTTAGATTGGATTAAATAGGTTAGATTGTAAGCATGTTAGCCCTACCAGGAAGTGGGGTAGTAGATTTTCATTGGCTTTAGTCACTCACAAGCTCTACTTGTAATTCCGTTATGACACTATAGCTGCTTTATTGACTAATTTCAGTCTATCCATTTGTTTTAAGCATAGTCTATGACCTGCAAACAGCCAGCATTGTTGCATTAAGTTTTCAACTAATTCCTCAATATAAGTTTAACATCCAACTTGGTTGAGTAATATAGTTGGTCATCGTGCATGTCAATCAAAACACCTCTCCAGTTAGCCAGCGCTGTGTCCCAGACTATGCAAAGCAAGGCTGGCTCTGGGGTGCTGCATTCACAACACAGCTACATTAACTCACTTTAATTAATCAATTATACAAATGACATTGTTTGCATGCATACACTATTATTTATTGAGGCAACCTTTTGTAAATCGACCAAACACTTCGCAGGTGCAAATTATTGCTGTGCACAGATAAAATACTGTAGTAAATCAGGCCCAAAGGTTCTTATTTCCAAATCCAAGTTTCACGCAGGCAAACTATTTTCATATCCCCTCGGATAGCGTTTTTGACTAAGGGAAAGAAAAAGCTGCACAAAACATCGAACGCATGTAGAGATGTCTGGAGACTATGGCTACTGTTAACAGTGGCACTTCGTGTATTGAGGGGGAAACTACTTTTACCAAATATGATTAACAGACATAGCTCAAAAGGTGTGGAAGCAGTCTTTCAACCTGAAACCGTTTAGCCAATTTTACACGCCACATCCATCCAGAGGGCTGCGAGTTTAGACACAGTCATGCTGGGATGCCCAGGACCCGGGGAGATGAGGTGGAATGATCTGCAGACAAAGAACGGTGGGAGTCCGCGCCATATAAACTGCACCCTTTTTCTCTGTGCATGATCATTATTTTTAATTAGCGCTGTACGGTAGGATTGCCTTTTGAAACTGGGGCTTCTTTTAAATAGGAACCCTGAACACCTTAGTAAAAGCGCAGATAAATCATAAAGAATTACAAGATATCATAACAAACTGGTATGGTTGTCTCACCCTATCAATTAAACAGGTTCTGTAACTAAAACACATTTGTGCATTAAATACAGACGCATCACAATATCCCAAAAGGTTTTCTTTGTCTTTTCCGTATGACCAGCTAGTTAACGTTTACTCTTAAGAACACTGTCTAACAGACCCAGCAGGAGTCGACCATTGCCACCTGTCAATCAAGCCCCATGTTTGACCTGTTTTTGGCCTCTTTCCACTTGCCTGAGATGTCACTAAGCAACCAGCGCCAGGCAACAACCTGGAGACCTCCTGCTCGGCCGTACAAACAAACAGCAGTGGATGGCAGTGATTAGAGAGCACGTTTACACTGGCTGGCATCGTTCAATCATTTCATCAAGCGGAGGCTTCTGCTAATTAGGATACTCAGTTGGACTCATTCTTCCCATACAAATTTGACAGGAGGAACCCAGATGTGGTTCTTAAAACGTTGAGGTTATCTCTTTGAAGGAGAAACTACAAGTACGCTTTTGAAGATCGGTATCTCGGGTTGTAAAATATTGGAAGAAGAGGGAGATTGTAAAAAGGGATCAACTTCGCCAACTGGAATCTGTCGAGCCACCTGGCTGGAACTGAGATGCACAATTAGAAGGCGTTAAAGTTCCATAGCAATATAAATGTCAGGTGTCTTCAAACAAGGCTGTGTTCACTGAAAAACACTGAATACCATTCTCTTAGTATTATCTCTCTTTAACTTTTCCTAATTAGATCCATGCTCTGGCTTTCATGAGTGCGTGATGATCTCACAGGTTGTGCAGCCTACGCCTCCATCCAAGTGGACTTTAGTCATATGTCCTCCTGTAGCGTTGCTAAGGAAAACCTTGGTGTATATACACGCGTAAATAAGTCCCGTGCAAAAAGCCTGTAGTTAGAATAGCCAGGCTATAGCAGGCTGTATAGATATATAGGCTATAAGGCACACCATACCTTGCCAAGAAATGCTAAACAGCATGACAGCAAACAGTATCAGGAAAAAGCATCGTGCTGCAAAATAGGGCATAAAGGATTTACAGGAAAATTTTTGAAAAGGATCTGATGGGGAGTGTGAATAACCTACAGTATGGCATTTTTTAAATTATGTTTTATTACTGGAATTAATTTTATATCTGAGGTTCATTTAAAAAGCGTTTTAGCACATGTATTTATGATCAAATGTATCCCTGCAGTGCTGCTATCTAAGACCGACTCAGTAACTTATTATAGGCTAGGGCCTATATCACAAATCCAATACATAAATTAAATACAACATGGACTTGGCATTTATGTACTCGAGTCAATTTAAACCAGAATGGAATGATTGCTACAGTCAGACTACCCCGTTCTCAGTAGTGTGAGAAACGAGTCTGCAACCACGCTGACTGCGGGCTTCTAAAGTCACGGCTCCCTCTACAGTTAGACTAGTGTAAATTCTCCATTGAATGCAGGAAAACAATAAAAGTGACTAGCACATAGTCAGGAGGAGGGCACACAGTGTAGAGGCGTCCGGAGACACACACACACACGTACACAGCGCGATAGTTGTACTGACGAATGATGTCCGGAATAACAACCGATGCTTACATTACCTGAAAGAAAAGATACACGCACGGAATAACCATCTGTCAGTCCTGGGAGTGCGTTTCGACTACTGTTTTCCACGGACAGCCGGGAAATGCCCCCGTTTTGAATACTTGGGGAGTGACAAGTTTTCTCTTTTCTGACTAGCCTACTCTACAGTGATAAGGGAAGGTGTATTGTGCGGGAATACGAGGGACTAATACGAGTAAAACGATGGAAACTGATACATTTCCTGACTGAGACGCGTAAAAAATAAGGACCGGGTAATTCTGTCTCCGCATTGGGGCACAACGTTATGTTGTCTGCGGACATGCGTTGTTTACCGCGCATGGATGTCGTGCTGTCTAGGCGAACACGGTGCCTTTGGGTGGCTGTGATTGGACCGGACACAGACTGGGGCTGACTGATGTTTGCTCAGGAGGAAATGTTTTGGAAAGGAGATCAATATGTTCCTGGAGCTGGAAGGAGAACGTCATTCTCTTCAGGTAGCCAGCACACGAGTATGCAACAGCGCACCCGGGTTGAAGAACGGTTTTCGGATTTTTTCTCATTTTCACAAACATTCCGTTTTCAGGTGTAATATTTAAATACCAAACATTGTGTCCTTTTTGAATTGCTGGATTTATTTGGCTGTTTTTCTTTTCCAAATTATGATTGGCTATGTAAAATGATTAACTGCCAATAAAAAAGTTTTTTGGGCCATACATGACATGCATTGGGCGTGTTTTGCAAACCTTTGACTTTATGAATATAAGACTACCATGTCTGGCATATTTTACAGACTTCTGAACTCGTGCAAGTTAAGGCGGATCACCGCATCTGAACTTGATCAACAACACTATTAGAACATGTATTTAAAACTGCCTTGCACCATGGCTGCTAATTGGATTGTGTATGCTGTGTTTGTGCTGCCTCTGTTTGCGGTTGGAACAGCTTTCTCTGGGGTTTTCAATGCTTCAGACAAAGACGTCTTCACAGAGGACTTGCCGCAGGTCAGACTCACTCACGACAAGGAGGCAGAGCAGCGGAAGCCGCAGTCCACCGGCGGCTCCTACCCCAACCTGTATTTTAACCAGGCGGACATTCAACACATGAGGCAGAGCTCCGCCACCACCCACAACCACATATTTAAAGTAATCAGGGGAGCTGTCGCCATAATGCTGGCTAACGCTCCCATTTACATGCCTCCCGCGAAACACGAGGAGTTCACCGCCAAGTGGAACGAGATATACGGCAACAACCTGCCCCCGCTGGCTCTCTACTGCCTCCTGTGTCCGGAGGACCAGGCCGCCCTGCAGTTCCTCCTGCGGTTCATGGACCGCATGGCCTCCTACCCGGACTGGAAGGTGGCTAGCGCCCCCGGCGACGAGGTGCCCGCGGCGCACTCCCTCACGGGCTTCGCCACCGCCTACGACTTCGCCCACCCGTACCTAGACGAGCGCCGGCGCGACGCCTACCTCGGGCGGATCCGCGCCGAGACCGAGGCGCTGCACGACCTGTCGAGGTACCGCGGCTGGGGCAGGCAGTACCTGCAGAACCACCAGGCCACCAACATCGTGGCCGTGCTGACCGGCGCCATCGTGGTCGGGGAGCGCGGCGGCGGCAACCCGGAGGCCATGCTGTGGAAGCAGGTCTGCGTGAACTACATGGAGAAGACCATGTTTCTCCTGAGCCACGTGGTGGACGGCTCGCTGGATGAGGGCGTGGCCTACGGCAGCTACACGGCCAGGTCGCTGACGCAGTACGTCTTCCTGGCGCGCCGCCACTTCGCCATCGACCACACGCGGAGCAACTGGCTGCGGGAGCACTTCTGGTTCTACTACGCCACGCTGCTGCCGGGCTTCCAGCGCACGGTGGGCATCGCCGACTCCAACTACAACTGGTTCTACGGGCCCGAGAGCCAGCTGGCGTTCCTGGACGCGTTCGTCCTGCGCAACGGCACGGGCAACTGGCTGGCCCAGCAGATCCGCAGGCACCGGCCCAAGGACGGCCCCATGGGCCAGTCGTCCGCCCAGCGCTGGGCCACGCTGCACACCGAGTTCGTCTGGTACGACGCCCGCCTGACGCCGCAGCCGCCCTCGGGCTACGGCGCCGGCGCCCGCATGCACGTCTTCCCCAACTGGGGCGTGGTGACCTTCGGCGCCGGCCAGCCTAGCGGCCAGGGAAACACCTTCGTCTCCTTCAAATCGGGTCGGCTAGGCGGCCGCGCGGTCTACGACATCACGCATGGCCGGCCGTACTACTCCTGGCTGGACGGCTGGAACAGCTTCAACCCGGGCCACGAGCACCCCGACCAGAACTCCTTCACCTTTGCCCCTAACGGCCAGGTGTGGGATAGTTTCACTTAACATCTTAAGGCCAATATGTTAGATATTGGCCTTAAGAAAACATAGGACTTTACTTCCATGGGAACCACATATGATGACCATCTGTTGACCATCCTGAAATCACAAGCTTCAGTTTCATTTCGCCGTGAGAATCAGTCTGGACAGCCTAGGAATCATTGTGAATGTGTCCAAGTAGCAACTGAGCTGACCAATCAGCATCGTGTTGACAGCCTGGTTATCCAATCAGCATCATGTTGGTAGCTATACGGGCGTGGTTATCCAATCAGCATCAGACATTACGATCGTATCACATCGTAATGTCTTATCATATTGTATATCCCTTTTTATCTTGACTGCTTACCACCGTAAACAGACAATTCTATTATAATTGTAAATTGCTACCAATTTATTACCACTACAAGATGTTCTTAGTAGTCACACCCTAACCTGTCATGCCAGACATCTGTGTCTGTTAAGACACATCCCTATGGGAAGCCGTCCATTGAAAGGCACTTTTAAAAACATTCTTGGCAGATGATTGGACGAACCTGTGACCATCAGTCTGTTGATAAATCCACTCTTGCAGTAGAAAAGTCGGGAGAAGAGTGGAAACATATTTTCCATTGAGAAAAGCATTTCTCTTCTAATAAAACTGATGCTCTATTGCATCATCTACTACGTTAACTTCTGTAGGATCCGCCTGTCGTTTTCCTAAACCGCAGCAGCTACAGTAACTACGGCGCTAAATGGCCACACGCTTGGTTCACCGGCCTAAAACACAATTGTTTCCAAGCTCCAAGTCAAACTGAAGCTCGCAAGATCAGGACGGTCTCACGAGTCTAGACAACCGGCCACCCCCCTCCTGTAGTATATATATATATAAAAAATATTATACACACACACATATATA
>JAODTR010000013.1:3175632-3201185 GCA_025399935.1 Amblyopsis rosae
CCCCCCCCCCCCCCCCCCCTCCAGGGTTAAATAGATTACAAAGCAGGCAAGGGAATCCTGCTGAATTGCATCTTAGGACTTTACTTCTAGAGGGCTTGATGCGGAACAATCTATCGCAACAGCCTTTGGATTATTAGGGCAATTTGATTGTATTATAGGAGTTTTGTGTCACTATATCCTATTGTCGCGTATAGCACCTCCGCTTGCATGTTAATTGCCTCCGTAACTTCTTGACACAGTGTGATACGGCATTTGTTACGGTTGAGACGCGTGCAAGCAAAATTGTGATCGCGGTGCCAGACACTGCCGTAAAATTCCTCAAGGACAACCTTACGCGTCTGTTTAGGATGAGACGTTACATGCAGTCTGTCAACGTCAATGTCACTTGTATAACTTTTTTTTACGTAAAACTGTGTGTATAATTGTTTATATATGCAAATATAACACAAAGCCACTGATACTGGGAAGGGGTCTACATATACTGTAGCATATGAGCAAGGGGGTCATCTCTCCTCGACGTTTTCATAGCAGGACGTGGAAGAGGATCGTTCCACAGCAGACAGACATGTTCATTCACCTCCGCTTCTGCCGACGGAGACGAGCTCCTGATCTGAATGCTAATGACACGCCAGCTTGCTCCAGCCTGGCCACTGCTGAGCGGGAATGGGTTTTTCCACACACTCTCTCGCAGCATCGGAGGAGCTTACACAAAATGTGGATAATATGGAAGAGGAGGTAACCAAAGAAACCTCCAGGCAGAATCGTGGACTCTGTAAGTGGTGGACACGTGCCTTTGAAGACCCCAGTGGTAAATTGTACTATCAGATTAAGCACGTCACACGACAGGAACTCTGCATGTACCGCAATGTCGCTGTGGCTTACATGGCACCGCAGCGCTAATGGCTGGTAACCTGCCAAAGTGTCTGGAAGACTTGCCACGGTTGTATCTACAGTTTACTAGCATTTGGCTGGTGGGTGGTATTAAATTACCACTCATTCACAAGCAAGGCTCTTTTATTACAACAGCTTGCCGCTGTGGCAAAACTGAGTACAGTGTGATTTTGAATGATTAATCAGTACAGTAAAGTGATTTTGTTTTGCGTAATCAGTACAGAAAGACGCTATGCAGAATTACAGTGTAATACAAAGTCATTAATACTCCTCAAAACCCAGAAATGATTGGCATTGAACCCTTTGCCAAAATAAATCCACTATATACTGTTTATCCTTACATCGACGTCATTGGCTGCTCATGCTTGATATCACCGCCTACCTCACCTTGAGCCGCCATGTACCGGTGTTACGCCTAATTCTGCGTCCGGCCGAATTCAGTGACCCTTTCGAAAGTGTGCATGCGCCACCTAAAATCATGTACAATCTCTTAGTGTGTGTGAGCGTGTGATTTCTCGTGCACTTTGCGTCTCTCTCCCGAAGTGTTTTAGTTCGGGAAAGGGTTACTAAAAGGTTAGCTAGCTATCGATGGTGGTTTGCTCTGCAAAAAGCTTGTGATTTTAGCATTTTCTGAATAAAAAGTGAGTAGTAATCTACTTTATCTACACCAGCCTCTTCTTTTTAAGGTTAATTGATGTCTAGATATTTCTAAATATTATTTATAGATCTATCAAACTTTTTCATGCTTTTCCTGCTTTATTTAACATACATCGTTTCGAAAGGGTCACTGAATCCGGCAGGACACAGAATTAGGCGTAACACCGGCCTTGGATGTAGATTTCATTGATTGGGCAGGTGACAAATGCAAAAGGAAGGTTTTTGACAGCGGACCTGATCTCCTCTTATATTCCAAACAGGAAAACAATGTCACCCGGTGTTAGGCTACATACACAAACGAGGCAGACATGACACGACGGGAGGAAAATGAGGATCCGGATGAGAAGTTAACGAGACACAGGAAAGGACGAGGCGCTGGCGGGGTTACAGGAGAGCAAAGCACGGCCGTTGTGTTGTGTTGTTGTGTGTTGGCTTTGTCGTGACAGCGCGCTCTCCCGCGAGGGCGGAGATGTGCGCTCAGCATGGAAAACATAGGGGCCTGTTGCATTCACTCCAGCAGAGCAATAGTTCTCATGGTTGCCTGCCTGGCAAAGAGCTTGTTATAACACACACACACCTCTAGCATCTGCATTCTGTTTGCCTGAACAAATCACTGTTTTCCAGCTGCCGTGAGAGACGGAAACAAGCGACGCCTTTACATTCCTCTTGTCAGATGCCGCTAAAAACAGGCAGCGGGGCCACGTAACACCCGGGATCTGGCTGCCTGCGGCCCGGCAGAGCCTCCGGAAAATTGAACGTGGCCCTGTCAAGAGTGGATCTGGCACCCACACACACACACACTGAGTGACAGGTGATGGGAGGGGCAAGTGTGTTCAGTGATCACCCTAATAGGAGGCTTAGTCAACATGTCATACTACATCATTACCCATGACACGGCCTACAGTATATACATATATATATACACACACATGTACAATGTACTGCTATGTACAGTATGTTGTATTATATGCTCTGCATGGACAACAGCCGTGGATGGCTGAGGCAGAGGCTGCAATCAGCCTGGGTGATTTGTCTGCTCTTATCTGGCATATTTTAAAAGGCTCGGCACGAATGTGAGCTTTTTTGAATTGAGTTTTTGTCTCTTTATTTCCGTATGTATTTATTTATTTTCTTCTTTCATGCAACAGAGAATGTCTGCGGCTGCAGAATGCTTACTTATTCAACGAGCAGATGCCTATGCGTGGTATTAAATCGATTTCTACTCAAATGCTTACTACAAACTAATGAAAAGTCACCCAAAAAATAAAAAAAGATACATTAGACAGATGAAAAACTGGAGAATTTTTGTCAAATGTGAAACTTAATTTGTAATAATTAAAATACATCCAAATAATAAGCCCCTGGGAACCTACACAGGTGATTTGAATTGCTTGTCATTTGAGTTGGGAGGAGCATGCATTTATTTATAGCTAAAAGAAGCAATCATTAAAACGCTGCCAGCTGTCCCACACTTAAAGGTGCAACCAAACTAACCCAGGAGAGTCGGGGAGCTGTCAGTCAATCAAGTCAGCACCACAGTGCCTTCTGGTTGGAGCTATTGTTGAGTCATGTTATATTTACATTAATTATGTGTCCTTTGGAATAATCATGAAACTCATTGTTTTACAACATGGGAGCTTTGTGTCTTGTCGCTATTCGTTTTGGAAGAAAATAGATCATGTTTGCACATTTTAATTTTAATTAATGCTGGAGCACAGGATATGTAAAAGTAAAATGTATATTCACATTTTGCTTTGCTCAGATATTATAGACACAGTTGTGTAACAAAGGTTAATTAAATCCTTTGTCAGGAATAAACCAGTTGTAAAATAATAATTAAGCATTAATGAGCTGTGGTAATTGTCAGTATGCAAAATGTTGGCTAAACAATTGAATACACATCAACTTTAAGTAAGCTACATTCACTCTGCCCACCCTCCTAATAATGATGTGAAAACCTCTGCAGCCCATTTATCTATGAAAGTCCTGAGTTGAGTGTGTAACTGTGTAACAGACTATCAGCAGGATAGCCTTGTCTCCGCGCTCCGTAAATAGTAACATAAACAAAGTGGCACCACGCTTTGCTTCACAGTGCATATCGACGTGTGAGGGCCGCAGAGCGATACTGTTTTGATTTGAGCTCCAAGTTGGCAAGAATGACTGACCCTGCCCTTAAGTAAGCTACTACATGAATAAAGAGCTAACTGCTGATTGCACTGTAATGAAATGCTGTTGGTATATGGGAGATACCTGGGGCTAACAACAAAAATGGTTAAACGCAACTTTAATTTTAACAATAGCAACAGATGTGTGAAAATGGAAACAGCATACAACTTAAGCATACGTTTACATCCCCACAGGCGTAAAAAAAAAGAAGAAGAAAAAAGAATAAACATTCAGTTCACTTGTCAAGCGGAGCAAACAAGTGCATAGCAGCCTGTAAGACTGGAGGTCTGACACTGGTGTGGGGAGGGGGCTCTAATCCTCTTTCAGCAGGTCCCTTGGGCAGCGTGAGGTGCTGGCATGTGCACTGCCCAGGCCGGCTCATGACAGGACCGCTCCTCTGGCCTGGGCGGCTGCCACAGAGAGGAGAGCATTCTGGGTAGACGCCCGGTGACAGCAGCTGATGTGGTCCGTGTGCATTTGTCACAGCTTTCATTTCCCACGCGGTGCACATCGCTTCCCCTGGGCAGGTGACATCACTGACACGCTCTTTTAATCTGCTGCAGGGAGCCCGACCTCCCGGTCCTTCCCTCGGGGGGGGGGGCGCTCAGACGCACGCAGACTGCGGGGCCGGCGGCCCAAATGGAAAAAACGATCGCTTTCTCGTGTGGTTGTTTCAAGGATGGCCTCTGGGACCATCTTGAATCCAGGGGTTATTTCGTGTCCACAAACAGGAGCGGTCCAATGGGATGATATTAATATAAAGTGTTGTTTTAGTGCTTCTGAGTACAAAGATAAACACTGGTAAGAAAAGACAGTGAAAAACGCAGGGTGAAGGAGAGAAAGAGGATGGTTTCACAAAGCTTCCATTTTTCTCATGTTTATGTGCGAGGCAGTGTTCGGGCTGGTGTCTTGAGGCGCTGGGCTCTGTGAGAGAGATGTCCACGGCTGTTGTCAGCCGGCTTTGACATATTGTTTCCAGTGAGAGAGCGAGAGGGTGTGCCGGTGTAGACATAAGCCCAAACCTGGCTGGTGAAATTAAAGGTCATTTGGAGAAAGTGGAAATTAATGTGCGCTATCAATTTCAGCCTTTTAAAAAATGTGACATATTTCAGACTGACATGTTTTAATTAGGCCATCAATAGTATGGCAACGCTGACTAATGCCTTGGTTTTACTATTGTGAACCTTTGATGTCATCATCTCAGATACTCAATGTATAAAGGTGAAGATAAAAAATAATCAAATATCAAATATCAAATAATAAAATACATTTTCCAAGGGCTGATCTTAGCGTGCGAAAGCTGGTACGTTATTAATTAGCAACACGATATAAACTCCAGCTTTTGTCCATCCCTTCCACCCAGAGAATAAATAAGATGAGGCGAAATGAAAGCATCCATCATTCAGAGTGGAAAGGGGTAATTTCGCTCGCCCCTACTGACAGCTTTACAACTTTGCACGGTATTCTATTTTAATTGGCAATCATGAATTAACTGAAGGAGAGCCCTCTTCATTGCCAGTGTCTTCCTCACTGCGGCATTTAATTGGGTTGACTTGATGAGTTCCTGAGACAGGGTCTGACAATACCTTCTGATGATTGGCAACTCAAATGTAGCCATGTAATTAGTGTCCATGCAGCTAAATTCTCCTCTTCAACCAACCCCTGTCATCGTACAAGACAGTGCCTTGCCTGATTGTAGGAACACTGGTGTTATATTAGGACATGAGTTTATATATACAGTATACTGCAGTATATTTAACGGGGCAGATTGAACAACTCTAGCATCTCAGCGTTGTGTCATTTGTGAGACATAATAATAGATGCTGCAGGAAGGGCTAATACGCTTGCATCGTTGGTGAGTTCATGGTCGGTCAGTCTTCTGCTCGGAATCACACTTTTTTACAGAACTGGAAAGAGCAGCGCTGTGAAAATACATCGCAAATGCACGATTTGCATAACGCCGATAACACCACTTCTGTAGCGGTGGTGGGAGATCAGCGTATAGATGTACAGTAAGTGGGTGTTAATGATCAAGACAGTCCCTCGGGCGGCAAAAACGTACCCTACACTTGTACATATAAGGTCAAGTGTTCAAAGCCTTCTCAATGCTTGCTCCACTTTTAAAAAAAAAAAATACGAAGAAAGGGATTAAACATTAATGGGCTGATGAATAAATATTTTGTGTCTCTCGGACTCAGCACTTTCTCTTCTCCTGGAGCTGGATTAATTAAGTCTTCTCTCCTCCTTTTGTACACATCTCGTATAGTACCCTTCCATTCGGTTGCTTTTACTCCACCAGTGAAAATTAGCTTAGTCTTTTTTTGTTGCAGTGTTCTTTTTGTTGCACAGCGGTTGTCACGGGCACAGACGCATAATTAGTGGAGAGAAACAGAGTTGCTGGTTTTACTTCTGTTGTGTGTGCGTGTGCGCGTGTGCGTGCGTGTGTTTGCTTGGACGTAGGAAAGAACCATTCGCCGAGGGCAAGCATGAACTCGGGATGTTCTCGTCCTATAACTCCCATTGAACACTGTTGCACTGTTTCATTGTTTTGCCTGAAACAATGTTAAAACTGAAGTACAGTTTGTCGTGTCGTGGGCGCACTGCTGACTTAACTCACTGACCTGACTAGCAGAGGACCTAGATCTATGGCCTTCTGAGTCACGTTTTTCAGTGATGCTTGCCCTTATAGCCAATCACAAAAGCTTATGGGGAAGGGTGTAGCAAGCTAGGAAACACACAGAGGCTATCATTGGCTGTTGATATGGCGTCGATGTACCTCAAGAATAATGGGTGAATATCTCGGGATTTCTGGTGTAGCCAGCGGATATGCGAGCAAAGGTGTCCTCACCCTTGCGCTGGTCATTTGTTTACAGCGTGATTATGAACTTCAGACGCGAGAATGGTGTTGGAGTTCAGCTCGGCTAATCTCTATAAACAGATATATGCATTTGAATTCAGATGAAGTTTTCAGAAAAGCGAATAAAAAGCTACATCGCCTTCAGACAGTAGCTGTTTTTGAGATTGCATTTTGACCAATGTGTTCCATCTCATCTTCAACGACCTGTTAACCTGCATTCAACCAAAGCCTGCTCAAACATGATTGGTCAGTATCAGAGGCATGGAAAGAGAGAGTTACGCCAACGGAAGTTTGAGTTTTTCAACGATCACGTGGTTCGTGGAGGGGCAAAACCTGTTAAAGACTGGGGAAGACTAAAAGAGAATTGTGATGCTAGCTTGGAGGAATATCACACATGAACAATAAATAGTCAATAAATGTCTGTACCTTCACTACCTGAATTTTCTTGATACATGTAGTTTTCTGATACAATACAGTTAATAAATCTCTTTGTATCCCCTACACACTTTTATATCAAAAACAATGGTACAGCTACATTTCCTATGACAGAATTTGAGTAACCTACAATTTGTTGGTGATTTATACACACAAGTCATAATTTGTGAATAGATAATATGCGTATCTGGCATATCAAAGCCTTAAATGACATCAAGGCAGATAGGTTTTTGTGTGTCACATTCCTTCCAAATAGAGTTCACTAAATATATTATATATATATTTCTATCTGCGCTGCAACAAACAGTCTGTGTGTTACGAAATGCGCATATTTTTTAAAGCTGTTGAGTCTAATGAAAGCATCCGTCGCCAAGTAACAGAAAGCTTGAAAAGGGGAAGTTTAAAGCAAAACGTGTAATCGCAGAATAAGAGATGGAGGGTTTCAAGTGGCAGGGTTCCCGTATAAGGGAGGCACCCGCCTGACTTGTCTTGGCTGAGACGGGGGCTATTTTGGATGCCTTCGGCTGCACAGTCATTTTGGGGGACTACTAAATTACTCCCACTGTCAATCCCAAAGCAGCCTCCATCTCCTGGGCTTATCGTTTGTTTTTAGCTCTGGTCTGCACTTGCCCCCACCAGATTTCTGCCCCGTCACATCTGCCGACAAGTGATGGATGTGATGTTACTCCATCAGAGGATCATTAAATGTGTCAGGTCCTGCCGTGACAGCGGAACGTCGTGGCAGAAAGTCAATGAAGTGAAGGGGGGGGGGGGGGGGGTGTACTAGGCACTGCCCAGCGGACGAGCCTGCTGCTTGAGATCAATGGCTCGTCTCACACCCACATGCCCACTGCAGAACCAGGCTGGCCTGCTCACTCACACACACACACGCACAGACGCACACGTACACACACGCTCACACACATACGCACTCACACACATACGCACTCACACACTCACACGCATACGCACACACACATACACACACACGCACACACATACACACACTACACACATACATACACACGCACATAATATACATGCACAATCACACACACACACACACACTACACACATACACACACACACAAACTACACACATACACACACACACTACACACACACACTCCACACATACATACACAAACACACACACACATCACACACACGCACACACACACACTACACACATACACACACACGCACACACACACATACACAAACACACACACACACTACACACACACACACATGCACAATCACATTCCCCTGGCGTGCACAGCCGTACAGAGCCTCACGTGACAGCCAGGCACCTGGTCGTGTGATGAGCTCCATGCATCACCTAACTCAGAGGTCTTCAACAGGGGGTCCAGGACCCCTAGGGGATTCTCAGAGGTACTGCAGGGGGTCCTCCAAATTATTTGCTCTAAAACATATTTTCTTCCAAAAATGTAAATGTAATACATATTGACATAAATACAACATGTACAACATGTATATATATATATATATATATATATATACTATAAGCCGCCCTACACAGTATTGTTGGGCCGGTTATACCATGTAATATGGAGTCCCTGTGCCATGTTTCTATCAGCCAAGGGGTTTTGACCTAACTGGGGCGGTTACATTGCATGTAAAGGTGCTTTTATTGTCACATACACATACATAGCAAAACTGATCCTCTGCACTTAACCCATCCCTCAGGGGAGCAGTGGGCAGCAGCTGTGCAGCGCCCGGGGACCGACTGCAGATATATGCCAGTGTCACTGGTCAAACAGCACTGAATGGAGAGTGAACCTATAATGTGTTTTTTGATAGTGGGGGCACTCAGAGGAATCCCACGCAGACACGCTGGGGTATGGTTAGTATAGCCATAGTATAGCTATATTTCATATAGCTATACTATGGCGAAGGTTTTTTAATTGTTCCATTCAGTTGATTGGTCATTTAATTGCAACTTTCAGTTAATTCAAGTATGTACAAACATACTGTATAAACACAACACAGAGGTAAATGCAATGAGATAAATCTGCTAAAGGTCTAATATGATGTTGTAATAAGACGTTTGTAAGTGTTCTAAAGTTTATCTGGACTAAACACTCCAACACTCGGCTCCTGTCTTGTCCAAAACAAACACAAACAAAGCTTAAGGCTGCAGGTGATGAAACGTGCGCGCCGTTCAATAACTTCCGCATCTGCGATTAGCACTCACGCCGCGTTCCTCCCGTAGCGCTCGACTCCATGTGGCAGCCGTCTGAAGGCCACGGCGAAACAATGCCACAGCTGAACGTCAGTCAGGCGGACCGCGGCACAATAGAACAGGGGCTCATCAAGCGACCGGCTCTAAAGCCGCCGATGGTGACAGAGCATAATGAATTGGTCTATCAGTCAGACACCTGAGAGACAGTCCGGGAGACTGTCAAGATAAACGCTTAAGGATTTAACAGGGGTGGGGGGATGTGTGCGGGGGGGTGGCAATGCAGCAAGGTCATCGTCACATTGCATCAAGCTGAGCACTGGGAGGATAGCTTTTGTTCGCTCTTGTGAAGTGCCGTTTGCCAGAGGTAACAATTAAGACTCATCTGTCAGCCAGCGCTAATGTTCAGCACTGGCTGCATCATGTCTCCGCTTCCCCCATTGTGCTTTCATGACCGTCATTAAAAGCCAAATGTGCTCAGGCAGATTTTAGACACCCAGGTTCCAGGGTGTTGTTCCCGCACCCGACGTCCCACATAACAGGCCGGCGTGGGATGAATGACACGGTCATATTCTTCACCCAAGCAGTTCTGCTGCAGCTACTGTGGTGTGAAAGGTGTGTTACAGTGGCACGCAGGTCTGGCAGCGGCAATATTCCTCCACCCCGGTCGGTTCACCGCCCCTGCAGCTCGGTTGGTTACAGTGAGCTTCATCAGATGTGACAGCTATGGTCCAACAAAGTGGCGGTCTTTAACAAGTGTGCTTCTGGAGGAATTTCAACTGCAGGAGAAAAGCGGAGTCTGTCTTCCCACCTTGAAGCTATTTTTGTTCATGCATTTTTAGCCCAAGGTCAAGGTCAGCTTTTTCTTGGCTCGTTGAAACCATATTGCCCATATATTGAATTAATTACCACATACCTTCATAGATTTTTAGCATTGAAAAGAATACAATTCTCGAAACCCTATACATATTTTGGTGGTGTTCAACACAGTGGACCAGGAAATATATATACATATGAGCTGATGGGGGGCGTGTGTGTGCACATATTTCTTGTACTGTATAGGAACAAAGTTGCCGTTGAATGAATGAAAACAATTGTTTGTCGCTCAAGCTTTAGGGAGCTGTGCACTTCCAGGAAACTCCACCAGGGCCTATGAAGAGTATGGTGGAGAGATAAAGGAACAGACATTGTTTAAGTCTTGGTCCTGGTGCAACAATAACTGCAGAGGGACACACTGTAATGCACTTACAATGTAGAAATCAGCCGCGTCCATTGTGCCCACTGGGCAAATAGAGAAATAATTCACAACACAAAACACATTCCCTCCATCAGTTTCAGCGTTTTTCTTACCATCCCCTCTTCCTTGACATCCTCTCTTAGTAATTCCGTCTTTCGTTTCACACACACACACAAAAGATTGTTTGGCAAAGGGAAATCCCAGATCTCTCAAGGGCTTCACTTCAGATTTCATTATAAGGCAAGATGCATGTTTGATTTGGTGATGTTTTCCAAAAATCTTCACTTATTGCAATATGTTAATGGTAAGAAATACACAATCTATTGCTAAATATAAAGACATTTGATTCTGTAGATGTATTTTTAAGATCTTTTTGTGAAACCACTTGTCTTCTATCAGTCCCTAATCTGAAAGCAAGAAGGTAAAACCTATCTGGCAATAGTAATGGAAGTGGATAGCTCAATATCTGATTAATCTGTTTAAACTACATAACAGTATTTAACTTTATAGATTTGAAAAACAAAAATCTTAGCAAATAACTGTACTTACTGCCAATGTAAAAAAAAAACAACATATTTCTAAAATATCACATTAAGGCTATATTCTTGCAATCTACGGTAATTATTGTTGACATAAAAGCTAAAAAGAATCCTGGAAAATATGAATTTACAATTTCAAATATGTTTTACACTTTAACACTTGACTTACAATAGGTAATGTAATTTGTGGATTGACATGGTATTACTATACACACCCTGTTGAACGTTAGCTCAGTGGATTGTCTGACCAATTTCTGTAACAATGACTGGTCTGGCTTCACTGACAATTTGGCAGCAACAAGAAAACTTTCATGAAAAGAAAAATGTTACTCTGCCTTTTATGTGGGATGCCCTTGAAATAAACAAATATATGGTTAAATGAATGCTATTTTACAAAGTAGGATCTTTATTTTTCTTTTTTTTGGGGGGGGGGGGGATTGTTGAATTGTTCATCTTACATTTCCGGCTCCATTTCTGATGCAATGTGAAGATTGAGAGAACGCGGCGCGCTCGCTCCAAAATGAAAACACTTCAGATTCTAATATCAGTCTTGCATTAATTTCCTCCTTTCATGTGTCAGGACCCATTGTGCCTGCGGTTAATGACTGACAGTTACAGCAACAGTAGATAGACGCTCTCGCCCACACAGCTCAACACCCTAGAATCTGCATCAGTAAGAAAGGGCACACCACCTATAGCCTAAGAGAAAAATAACAAGCTGATACAAAGCTAAAGTGATATGCATACATATTCTGTATATACTGTATATATATAATGTTTCCATTAAACGTCAAACATTTTTTTAATACTGCATAGACAATGATGAACAAAATGATAGGATACTGTATCTGCAAACTAGATTTACAATTAGGTAGTTTTGCCAAAGCAACTTACAATGACTACAACAAGTTATTTCAAGCATGAGCAGATAGGGAACACAGGCAACTTGCTCAAGGGCGTTGAGGTAGGCCGCTCACAGGGCTCAACAACTATGAATTGTCTTTCAGGCAGATTCAAGTGTGCACACCCTTTTTGTAATCACTGTCACTCATGGAGTTGCTTCAGGAAACATTATGACCTTCACGTCAAAGCATTGCCAATACTTGGAACTGGTGGAATTAAACGCTAATATATTATTTGAATATGCATTTACAGAGCGCCTTAGCCACACATCAAGAGCCATAATTGTGTCCTTAATGAAACTAATATAACTGTAAATTAGCTACTGTAGGATATATTTACCAATAGAAATAAGGCCACAGCTGAAGACTAATATATCAAATATAAATATAACATTTACTGTGATTGTGGAGTGCAGCTCTGATACTAGTCAGCTCTTAAGTTCATCTGAGAACACATACTCTGTCAAACTACTGCTTTATCAGCAAACAGGTTACAGACCCCAAAATGTCTGTCAAAATGAATGTGCATCATAGACAATATAATATGGGCTTGCTATTTTAGAGGTTTGGGCAGAATTGGTTGGGACTTAATGTTTCTACCATGATGCAATGTCCAGTTTAATGAGCAGTGTGAAATGGATGGACACATTTAGCTAGAACATTTGAACGGTCTTTAATCCTAACCCTTTTGCGAAAGGAATCAGTAAAAAAGCCCTGCGCTCAATGTGCATTTAAGAAAGTTACGTGTTATATTTTTAGCCTACGCTGATATACAGTATGTTGAGTAATGAAAACAGAATAACTGTCCTGTAATAACATTTATCGTGCAATTTAGGACATCAGATTAACTCCACCGATAACATTTGCAGTATTGCTATTATTGGCGCAAATGACTGGTAATTAAATGGCTCGTCATTTGAAATAGATATGAACCATACTCACCTGAATAAGCAGATTATGTAGGTTGGGTACAGTTTGTCAGTGTAATGAATATGGGTTAATGCATTAGGCAATGCCAATGTTGAAAATAACTATAGTTATTACCATAAAAACACTGCAATTAGTTTTAGCTCAGGTGTGCACAGGGGAATATTAACGTACGGCATGTTCGGCCAAGCCCCAAATATAATTGAAAGGGTATCTATTCATTTGTGTGCTCATTACCCTGTACAGTGTCGAAGCCTCTGTACAGTGTACTGATGTGTTCTTGGTGACCGGTGACACGCCTAAGTGGTGCACAACTCATGTACTAATCATCTAGTGCAAATCCAACGTGTACAAGTGAACGTTTGATGGCCGACCCTGCACAACATCGTGTTGCTCTCGGCTGCATGCATCTCATGTTCAGTTACGAGGAAATCTGGTAATTGGTGACCAATCAAAAGAAAATAACTCCGCATGGGTGGCCAAGTCTCTCTCTTGGAAGAGAAAACATCACGGCACATATTAATTGCTACTAGTACTTGTGCTATAGCCGGAATTGGCCCCATGTGGAGTTAAGGCAAAGTGTTTAAATTATCCTCCACGCACAGTCCTGTAAAGAAAGCACAGAAGAAGAAACACGTTCTACGCCTGCATAGAAGATGTGTTCAAAACTACTTTTAAAAGGAGGTATTTATTTCCACGGGGTGAAATGGAGTGGGGGCAGTTAGGGTGAGGGTGTGTGTGCGTGTGTGTGGGCAGGAATGGGGGGGGGGGGGGACATGGGTGACAGCCAAAGTGTTTAACCCGTCTCCAATTAGCTGTGAAAGTCCTTTGATTCTAATGCTGCACTGCAGTCTGGCGGTACATATCCCTCACCCCTCATTATTTCACAGCCTAATTCTCAGACATAGCTCGCAGTTTCTCCCCAGATATAACACTGGCGCTTAATTACCGCTGCAGACCAAACGCTGAGCAAGCTGAAGGACAGGGAAGGATTGAGGACCCTTCAACTGTGGGTAACTCCATGGAAGCAGCTCTTTCAGTGTGGGATTCTGCAGGCTCAATTCAAAACGGTATTGGCATCCGGGCCATCTGAACAGCGGCAATGGGACATTTACAGGGAATGGAGTATATGCAAATTGCTGATTTCCCCACACCGCTCTCAAAAATATGACCGCACACCTTTGCTACTGTATGTCTTGTTGTATTAGCGGTCGCAGGGGAGATTGTCTCTGGTGGCTGGTACCTTAAATATCCCCTTAAATATATACACAGTGGATCTCTGCACCTGATGTCAAGAGATAGCTTTCCTTTTCAGATTGGAAAGCCTTATAGTGAACTGACTCCTTACATGACAGACCAGATCAAAACATAATGGAATAAAAATATCTTGAAAATCCAATCTTGTGATTCTGTGAAGGTGACATTGCTCATACCTACCTCCCACTGTCTCCAATGTACAATAAAGCCTTTTGTGACAGTCGCAGGTGATCCAAGCAGTCTTTCGTGCTACTAAGATGTACAGCTAAAAGGCAAAACTTGGGCATTGTGATTATTGAAGTCACAGAAATGAAGGGCAGGACAAAGGGGTTATCTAGCCTTAAATTACTACATACATTATAAACACAATGAGGAAATATTCTGCCACATTGGGCCTTCTCATTCACACTTCAGAATGGTGTCAAATCGACTGGTGTTATTATATATATTATATATATTTAATAGACCATGGCATAAAGCACTTAGGCCATCTTAATTAAGGAACGCTATGATTATTGCATTGTAATAGAGTTATAACAGGGCTTTTTATTATTAGTCTACAACAATGTGATTCATTGTACTTGTGTGGGAGAAAATGCACGACCTTACTGTACAAAGCAAGTTAGTCTCATCAGATGGACAAAAGAAGGCTAACACAACACAACTTCAGAGCTGTAGTTGAAGCTCTATCACACTGTGTTCTACTGTTATATCATTCAAAAAGACGTAATTTCACAATGTAAGGTAAGTTAACCGTTATTATACTTTTTTGTTGTTTTTGTTTTGAGTTTTCATTGAAAATCAACCTGAATTGCCAATTGTTTTCACAAAGTCAACTACAGATTCTTTAAAAATAGATTTGCTATACACTGTACATATATAACTGCTCTAAACATGAAACATTATGTATGTAGAAAGCTACAGTATTTTTGAGCCTGCCGCTCAAAGTTTGCAACATAAATGTGTGGTGTCAAACATTCATTTCCCTGACGCTAATACTGTACTCCTCACGCTGGTGTTGAAAGAACCGTGATAAGGCACCAGCATATACATTATACAATACTGGTTTAATATACACACTTTCAGCATTTCAGTAGGAATGTGTACATGTGTGTGTGTCCAGTATATGCCTCTATATAGGAATATGAATGATTGAAACTTTAATTATTTAAAATACAACGCAAAAGACTTTACATAAGCCTGAAACCAAAAACCTTGAATGAGAAACAGCTTGTGTAATGTCCTGATTTGACAAGGTGGAAGATTAAACACCATTATGGTAAATGGATTGCGTTTATATATTTTCTAACATACAGGGGTTACAAGCACTGTAAATCAGATTCACCCGTTCACACACACACACACACACACACACACACACACACACACGCACACACGGTTGTCTCATGCCGGGAGCAGTCAGGGTTTAATGCCTTGCTCAGGGACACCTCAACACTAAGCCAGGAAGAGCCGTGGATCGACCCCCTCTGACCGCAGTGCCGCAAGCCAGTTAAAGGTGGAGTCAGCGATTGTAATTTATTACACTTTTTGACGAATTCAGCAAATATCTCTTCACGACCCTCCAGCTGCCCGTTCTGTCTGTGCGTCGAAACAAATAATCGAAACAAATAATCAACGGTCAAGTATTTTTTTGAAAGCACCTGCCCTTCACGCCAGATGGATGTGTGACAACAATCCATCTGGCGTGTCAGGTTAACAACACTATCCCAGCCTTGGCAATGTGTGTCAAATGTGGTAAGGAGGAGGGGTGCGGAGCTTCTGAGGGAGCACCCTATGAAACTGAAGGGGGAGGTGTTTTGTTTGATCGCTTTCTCCAGAATGACAGTGTACCTTCAAGATGTAACATTGTTACACCTCGATTAGATGACAACACACGCACACGCACACACACACTCACCCTATAGCTACCAACCTGCCTCCAAATGTAATCCCAGTGTCATCTAAGGGTTTCTATCGGGGTGTGGGAGGTGGTGTGGGGGGGGTGCATAGTGCTATCTAATCATCACCAAGGAGTGATGATTAAATCCAAATTTAATACACCAAATCTGTAAATAAAAACGCTCATCCATTATGTACAATTAAAACAAAGTTAACCCATGTTGTATTTACACTGATCTAATTACGCTCTCACCATTCTGTGACATTTAGCCTATTTGTACACACACACTATTATTCACATTATAAATCCATACAATTTAGCTTGCATGGTCACCTAGGGGGGCTGCTGCCAATTGTAATCCCTATAGATAGATGTTTAGGATGCCAGCAATAGCCAGAGACTCTAATAACCAATACTGGCTCGCATTACGATAATGTGGAGCTCCCGCTATGTTGTTACCAGCGCTGCTGAAATTGTACCTTCATTTGCTCGCTTGCCAATTACAGCCAACCTTTGGCTGTCGAGGTGTTTTCGTACAGCTTAACCAGCCTCGTGAACGGCGAAGCCTCGAATCGCTGAGTGGGCGTGCGAGCGGTGAAAGGGGTTAGCTCGCACAGGCAAGGTCACTGCTTTCCAATGTCCACGAGAGGCCCGTCCATTTCTGTGATATTGAGTTTCCAGCGCCGGGCCGATTGGCGTCCTGTTTTCACTGCCTCGTTTCTGTCTGATTTACCGGGGCCTGCGCGGGCGGGCGGGCGAGCGGGCCCGTCTATTCATCTGTGCTTAACTTGGCCAGGGCCAGAGGTCCACCTGCATTCACATGTTCATACGGGGGGCTTATTAACTATCACCGCTAACGGGAGCACTCAGAGTTAATTACACAAATGGACATGTACATGGCTGGGAAGCAGCACACCCTGGTTTTATATCCTGGATCTTATCGCGTAAAATTGACTATGTGTCCCTGGGCAATAATATCCAATGATGATTGCATAATTCATCCCTGATAATAATGTCTCTTCCTTAAGGTTATTTTCTCAAATGGCACTCCTTTCTAAGGTCACGTTCTGTACAACACATGATCTGGCATAATGTATTTTTCTTGGAAAAATTGCTCGATGGCACTATGATGTGGGTGCCACTGACTTAACATGACCATGTTTTATTTAATACGGTGTATATACTGTACTGCACATACATGTATGTAGCATGATTAATGTATGTGCCCATTGCTGGTCCTGATCCATTTTTGTCCTATTTCCTATGTGGTATTTTGATAAATGGACAACTTAGAGGAAACTAATATTTCATACAAGGAACTTGATTGCTCTCTCAAGCCATCTAATGCAAGCTGTTTCACGACACAAACAATGAAGAGGCCAAAAGATGGATGGCTGAAATCATTCGAAGACACCAAATTGGCCGCGTTTACTTTAACCACAAATCATCGGTTTTAGTGGCCGATCAATGGAAGGAAACGAAGACTAAGTGTAAAGCTTGTCATCCGCAGCACTTAGACGGAGTGAGTCACACAATGTAATGCACTAAAATATGGAAAATAGATGTTTTGCTTACTATCGCATTTGGCGGAAGTAAAGCTTCGCCACATGGTACAAGGTGACCAGTTGTGTGAAAGCTATTCATATTTCATACACAAGAATACTATCACATTTATACCCAAACTAATGCTACAAACAACCCAGTACAAATGCTCACGCTTTGATACATGATGATATGTGTAGCCTACAAGATTTATAAACTTTTAAAAAATCGATAGCCCAGGGGAGGAGATTGTATTTTAATAATTGTCATTCTTAGTTTCAGTGCTTCCAAGCTATCGTAACTACATGGAAGGGCTCCCGAAAGAGGGCTGTTTGTGTATTCTCAAAGCCCCTTCCGTCTTGTAATGTGTGCTATACGAAAAGAGATCTTTTCTATCCGAGAACAAATTGGCCCACCGCTGGTAGATTTTTTAGCTGAGTCCCTTCAGCCTGCACAGGTGAAAATCAATGAATGAGTTTATTCCACCACCGCTACGGTACGTGTTAGCCGTATAGCTCTTTTCAATACCGCACAGCCACGCTAGCTTGAGCGCAGCTCACACACTTTGCAAGCCGCCAAGGTTGAGTCCAGAAGGAGATGCACGGGAGAGGGGTGAGAAGGCGAGGTTTGGGGAATTGGGAGGGCAATTGGGGGCGGGGGGGAAGGGGGGGGGGGTGGAGGTCAAGCAGAGAAACAAACAGAAGCCTGGCCAAGGCCTCCCGAAAATGAAAGGAAGAAGTGGTGCGAAAGCAAACAGGGATGAAATTGGTTACAGAGTGTTCAAGGACCGTGTTTTTCTTTTTTTTTGTGCCAGACACTCAGAAGGGAAAAAATACATTGCTTCCCCATAAATGTGAAGAAGACATTTCTGAGGCAGGCAATGGAGAGGAAAAGAAAGAAAGAAAGAAAGAAAGAAAGAAAGAAAGAAAATCCTCTTGGTCTGATTCTATACGGTTGCTGTTGGAATGTCTGTGCAAGGCTGCCTTCCATATATATTATACTTATATATTATCTGTCTGAAGGGGCCAGCTTCCCAGACCCAGACTACAGAGAGCCACCCAGCGAGTCTTCTGCATCCCACCCCACATCAGCGCTCTCATGCACCCATCATCATCCATCAACAGGCCTGAGCAGCGGCCAATAGACACCTCCTTAATTTACGTAATTATACTTACGTTTTGTTATCACTTTTTTTTGTATACCTTCAATATACCTATACCTATCAATTGTGTTTTATGAGCTCTATACTAAATAATAAGACTGCACCGATGAGACATATTGGTGTTAGTATTGACTATATGCACATTTCTATAAAAATTTGGATTTTATGGTCTGAAAATAGCTCTGCATTTTTCAAAGTTGGGGTGAAGCTACAATTTAGGTTGCTTGTTTGTTTGTGCTGTATGTGCTAATACGTTTGTAAGAAAAAGAACAGACTGACACTGAATAGATACACAAGTATCAATATAGACCCCCCACCCCACCCCCCACCCCCCCGCAACATAAATATTAACTTCCTGAATTAAATGTTTGTATTGACCCAGTTTATATGAGCCTCTGGCAAAACACAGCTAAGTGTGTGCCTGAATTAAAGATTAAAGACATAACAGGCTATGAATTTACCATATACACCATCCTTGTCATGTCACCATTATCCATATCAGTTGCATTTATTTTGTGTACTGAGAAAACACTGTAAATGAGGTGCAAATAATATACAACATCACAACATTATGCTCAAGTGACAAATCTATTCATAAATGTCATAGCGAATGTCTTTGTGGATTTTGGGGGATTTTCTCACATCCGTTAGAAGGAAAAGCCCCAAATCCTTATCTAATGAAAACCTCATAAGCTCCAGGTGCCAAGTTAAAGAAAATGTCAATTGTGACATACTGTGGGACCTTTTTAAAATCTGGTGTCTGGTGCCGCTGGTGTTTTGGGAAGCTTGACATTCGTCGTAACACCTGAAGAGATCTAATTAACAAGAAAGTGGATTATTTAATCACATTTCACCACACAGTGTAGCACCCTGCACTTCATTTATTACACATATTATGATTTTAAATATAGACATCATTCACTGTCATGGTCTGAGAAAGTGAGTTTTCAAAATAATTATGCTAAAAAAGAAACTGTGTTTCAATTTCTTAAGACAGGTTGAAATGGTCGACCTACGGTAACGGGGTGTAATTTGGCCAGTTATTTACTTTGAAGGGCAAACCCAAAATGCTATACCTACAGTATTGAAGCCTAAAGGAATATCTGAACTGAATATTGATGCCCCATATCTCGAAAATTCATTGTTGTTTTCACCCAAGGGAGAGCGACTCAATGGAAGCTCAAATGGTAGCTCAGAAATATGTGACTTATTATCATGTTATTTATGGCTAGAGATTCCTGGCAGCTGGGCGCGAATATATGTTATACGCAGTGGCCATTAATTATATCAGCAGACTGGTGGCTCGGTGATTAAATGTGATTACTCAGAGTGCCTGATGATTTATCCTCTCCCAGGTTGGCAGCAGATGCCTAATAATTGCAGTTACATTGGTCCCAAAATTATAGTAATACGAGCAACATGCATACGCAAATCTCTTGCCATGGCCGGTCCAGATGTGCGATGAGCTTCTGGAATTAGTCAAATCTGCGAAGCGTCTAAATCGGGCTAGTGTCTAGTGAGCCGCTGGGTCGGTAATGAAAATGTTCATTCGGCTGCGATATTTGTGTGTCGGTATATATGTTTAATCTACAAACAGTCCTAATTAAAAACAAAATCGCGCTTGAGCCACAGTCGTTGAGGCCCCCTGGGGACAGCATTAGCAGCAACAGAGCCAGAAGTGACATTTGACTCATTCCTTGCTCAGTTTATGGCCAGATGTGCAAACATATGAGTGCTGTGAGTGTTGTGAAATAGAGGATGAATACAAAGGCATGACAGATATGTACAATATAGAAGGGATACAAACAGAGCCTACCTGGACACTGTGTATTTACACATGTAAATACTGTGCAAACTAAACTCTCCAAGCCTGTATTTGCATGGTTTGCAGTGTGATGTGACTAAACTGACAAACTGAACAAATGAATAATATGCATGATAGTGAAAGGATCACTGCATGCATTAAAGGTGTAGTTAGAGTGATGCTTGAGACTGATTGTTGATATATGAACTCATAAAGAAAAAAAACATAAAATAGTAAAAACTCCTTCCCATTCAGGTCCCTGGGGTGCCCCTTAGAAGCTCTGCCATGCGTTGCCAAAGCTGGGACAGTGTTGCATGTTCACTTGTTTATGCTATTTTACAGACTGTGCAGAAATACCATATTATTATTTTTTAGAGCGCACACAGAATGAACAGCTAGCACACCGCGAGGAGCTAGTCCCTGAATTACACAATAAGTGCATTGTAATAAAAATAGCTTACTACACCTTTAAATGAGAAACAGGTAAGTACTAGTGTGTGTACTCTGAAGGCCCTATGTAGAGCATACTGACGTTTGGTGGCCTTCCTTTGCCTTGAACTGCCCCCTAGTGACTAGATATTACACAATACCCCTTTGAGACAAGCGCTGAAACGCAGATGTTGGCCACGCAGACTGACTCCTGAGGCTAGAAGTTTCCTTTCTACCTGAATTTTTTTTTTGCACCAGCCACCAGACATCACTGCAGTCGCTCGCAACACGCGAACGCGGCTGCGGGCGTTATTGAGCGTTCGACAAAGACAACATTAGACACAATAATGGTGCAATCTCCCATTGTTGTGAGGGTAAGTGATTCAACGACTTTTGGTCTTCTCTCTCTTTAATCACGTTAAAAATGGAACTGATTACCGCAGGAGCTGGGAGGCACACGAGCCTGCGTCTCTGCCTCGCCACCTTTTCTTTGATGTTGTTTTGTTTGCGTGTTACGCCGCCCCCATCATTTGAATATCACACGGTGAAGCGGCCCTGCCTGGCCACTCGCTGCGCCTTTGTTGCCGTGATTAAAGCAGGTGTCGCGCAGGGTTGTGTTTGCTAATGACAGTTTGCATTTAAATAGCTGTCACTCGCCCGTCACGGCGACGGGAGGAGGGGAAAGCATTTGTTTCCGGGCCTCTTAAGTACGTACCCATGATGCATCTGTTTTGCATAAGCTTAACCTAGCTTTGCAAATGAGCTGGGGAAAGATTTGTAAAGAGCGCCGCTTCGCCCCTAAGCGCAGTAGGCTATATGTCGATACGGCGTTACAGGCATTAAATATCAAATCCATAAACTGTCCATCTTTCAACTCAATATATAAGTCAGTAAGTCAGTAGTGAATATTGATACGTTTTCTTTATGTGAAATGCATTTTCTTATGAAAAAGCCTGTATTGAATGGCAGGAAATGATGCCTATTATCTAGGCCTGTTGTTTACATGACTACTTTATCAATAGTCCAAGGTAAAATTAAGCAAATCTACAACACATACAAAGAGAGGCTAATAATAATCCAACTTGTCATTTGAAATATAAAAAATATATATTTTATGTGACACCGAGGCCATTGAGCAAGGCATATCCATCGTCTGTTAAGGTTTTGCAGCAACGCACCAGGAGTAATTATTATTCAGGTTCCTTCGTACACAGAACATCAAAGCATTCTTAACACAGTGACAAGAGTCACCAAAGGACTTGCATCAAAATCGAGGTCCTGTCATTCATGACTTTTCTTTGTAACGCTGAAATATTTATACACCTTTTAAAATACTTTTCTATGTATAAATCCAAAGCCGCATTTATTCAGATTTCATATCTTATAGACGTAAGATGCCCTATTTTTAAGACATGGAGGAATGTCAGCACTTCTTTGTCTGTCCTTCATGTTATATTTTCAGAAACACAAGAGCTTATTGGTGATAAATCTGTGCATAATGGAAACACCAAATATCCTAATAATGGTAAAAGGATTGTGTGTCGTTATCTGAGGTATTATGTCTAATCAAGACACAATTGGCACCGGGACTCTGAGTCAAGAACAATTGTATTGTCCTTGAAGAGCAAATTCCTATTTGCGATAATGGCTTAGCGATTGCTCGGTATGACTTCCGTCCTGCCCTTGACGGGTCAGAAGATATACGTGCTTCATTTATACTTTCAGCGTACAAAATGGGGAAAAATAGAGTTGGGGGAACATGTGCCTTCTGGAAGTAATTAGCCATGGTGGTATTCTGTGACCAGCGGCGGCATTAGTTTACCTTACCTTTTAATTACTGTTTGTTTATAAAACAGAAAAACAAGGGTCTAGCAAGTGAAATATAATCACAGAAATTTGCATTCTGGGGGGGTTTTGTTTTGTACCGATCTGATTAGCCTCAGAGCGTAATGTTATTTTCTCCACCTATAACGCCACGAGTTCTCAAGAGTATTTTTGATTTCAAAAGAGCATTAGGGATGTTATGAGCTCCTAGTTTGCTCAGAGTTCTGGTTTTTGGCAGTATTGTTACAGCAACATTTGTTTCAGAGACAGAGCTTAAGTAATTGGACGGGGTGGTGAATTTTGACAGAAATGGCTAGACATGCTCTCACAGTATGCTGCTATAAATTGCTAACAGGCAACCGCTGCCAAAAAAAGAAAATCACTTTGAGAACTGTACACATTATGCCCCATGTGCTGTGTATCCCTGGCCATGTCTGACACACTAGTTATTAAACAAAACTGATGGGAGTGTTATATTAATCTGTCCTAAATCTCAATGGTTTGCTTTACAAATGTGTATACAATGTAAATGAAATACTATTGTTGTGGCACTGCGAAGCCTGCACGCTCATTATGCGTAACTAGCTATTGATCCCTTCACCCTGCGAGACTAGGGATTAGTGGTCAACTTTCAACACCCCAGTCAATAGTGAGTTCCCTGATTGTTTATTAGCACTAACGCCAGCATCAGGGCTAACCCTTTATATAAACAAGGAAATAAAGCCCAGCATTTCAACCAATGCTTGTTATCCCAACCGTTATTTGGAATTGTATTATTATTTTTGTTAAGGAAAAGGGGTTTCTTGCTATATCTGAGATGTCATAACAAAGAGCTTACAGAACTCTGGTCTAAATCTCACAGGGTTGAGTCCCTTATTATCTCATGGACTTTATTCCACTGAGTTTTGTTTGTGCTTTGTTTGGGTATGAAAGAAGTTCAACTTTATTCACAGTATGCTGGCCACTTTAACGCTCAAATAGAGCTTAGAGAAGAAAATCCTTAGCAAAAACAATTCTATGATTTTAACCTTTATATAAGCTGTTTAAATATACTATTAAAAGTACCCCCCCACCCTCACAGAGGTATTTTGTTTGCTGCACACTCAAAACGCATCAATAACCTAAAACTTTGTTCTGAGTTGTCTTGGTCCTTCGCCGTTTCACTGTGCTTTCATGTTCGTAAACTTTTGTGTTTGTTTTCCCCCGATCAGGTCACGCACCTGCAATCTATTGCAAAACCAGAAACCGTGTGTACACTAGTGTCTTAAAGCCTCACGTTTTAGGCAGGATATTTCCTTAGGTACTAGTGTATTTATGAACAATACCTGAGCAGAATTAATGTTCTACCTTTAATCTCCATGACAAGGAACCAGAGAAAGGCACAGTTCATACGGCGCAGAGTAAACGACAAACATCAATAAAAAAACGTGGTCCGACCATATTGGGGTTAATGGACAGAGCACTGACTGATGGACGGGTTCAAGTTCATCCCTTAGGGTTCCAGTTTATTAGCCTCACGAGACCATCCTGATCTCGCAAGCTTCAGTTTAACTGCCGCGAGAATCAGTCTGGAAAGCTTAGAAATCATTGCAAATGTGTCTTAGTAGAAACAGAGTTTACCAATAAGCGTCATACTGATAGTTATATACGGCCGTGGTTTAGGTGTGCCGACAGCGAAAACCACCAGATGGTTCATCCAATCAACTGCCAAGTATTTTTTATTTCAATTGACGGCTCCTGAGATGGACTTGTGACTAACAATCCATCTGGCATGTCAGGTTACCAGCAACCTAGACATTCCGGGGGGGGGGACCTTGTGGTCTGTGTGATTGGCTAGCAGTGGGGGTAAGGGAATCGGTGGGGCTCCGGTTTGTCTGACTCCCAGAGGGCTGCTGCAAACACCGTGCACCAGCCCCAAGGCCAATTAGCCTGCACCGTCCAACCCCAGCGAGGGCCGTGTGGGTGCAGGGGCGGGGGACTTAATTCAAAGAGCAGGGCTCTGGGAGGGTTCCGTTTGCCTAATCACCGGCAGAGCTCGTGGTCCCCGGGGCAGGATTCAAGCTTTCAGGAAATGTAACAGGGATTTATATCGGTGTAGCGGGAGCCGCTGTGAGAATGCACACCAGCGATTTATGTAATCATGTGGTGTTATCATATGAAAAATAACAAGCGATATCTGGAGACACGGCGATGCATGCTGGCCTGGCATCGAGAGGTTGTTAGGACACTGACCCTTCAACACAGAATCACACACACCGTTAGACAAAGCATTTTGTTTTGTTGAAATAATTTGGCCTACATGGTTTTTGCCTTGTTTAATTCAAGGTCTGAGTCATCGTCCATCACGGCTGTGGTCCCTATAAGCTGGCAGAGGCCACCGGATCACCAGCACCTCAGACACGATGAGGCTGCCAGGAGAGAGATCGTAAATCACAAAACTGCTAATTAGAATTTATAGTCATTGCACGGTATCCAAGCAACGCTGCCACGGCGTGAGGTGAGCTTATCTCACGGGGCGCCGTTCTCCTGACGTTCAGTCTGGTGCTACCTTCTCACGTGCACTATTTATCCAGAGAGGCTGGAATAACAGAGAGCGTGCAACGGACGGCATACCGGTGGCCCAGTGGATAGCACCGTGACCTCACAGCCAGAAGGTCCTGGATTTGAACCCCAGTTGACCTTTCTGTGTTGAGTTTGCATGTTGTCTACATGGGTTTTCTACAGGTACTTCGGTTTACAACACTATTTACATTTACGGCATTTGGCAGACGCTTTTATCCAAAGCGACTTACATTTAGTACATTTGTCAGTAGTTGGACAG
>JAODTR010000013.1:3201285-3203785 GCA_025399935.1 Amblyopsis rosae
AGAGAAGGGGAGCAATAGTAAGTGGTGCATATGAATATATCATATATTTAAATAAACAATATAGCAAAACCACTCTTAAATAATATTTAGAAGTCCTCTATGCAAACTACACATTTCCATTCTTCTTATATAGTCCCCACATACACAGCTATTTTATACCTACCGTTTTACACGCGGTATCGCCTTTCATCCGCATGTAAACAGAGCATACTGTAACGGTCTGGGCCGCGCCGCCGATGGGCGGCTCACCCCCGCCCACCGTTACCAGGGCCTGTGTGCTCCCGCCCTCGGTTTCCAGACGTGCACTTCCCCAGCGCTCCTTGTCTCATGGGTGTTTGCACTGATTGTGTATTGTTTGCACCTGGGGGTTTGCTTTGGTGTTTAGGATGGCGTTTCTGTTTGTCTCATTGTCGGTTATTGTTTCATGTATGGTGTTTGCGAGCTGTCTTTATTAAATGCTTATTTACGCCAAACCCTGCGCCTGGTTCCTGCCTTGCCCGCTCCCCCGTTACACATACAGTCACTGAAGACGGAGTTTTTGCAAAACTCCTAAATAGGAATGTGAACAAAGCGGCGAACACCGCTCACATCAGCAAAGCCGTAGAACTACGCTTTGCTTCACAATGCGTTTCGATGTGTGGAGCGTGGAGGGCCGCGGAGGGATATTGTTTTGATTTGAGATCGAAGTTATTAAGCGTTCTCGAAAATGACCCTGCCTTTAATGCAGATATTCACCTTTTGGTTATTTTATTTAATCGGTGTAGTGTGCTAGGAACCGAGGCAACAACGAGGGAATAAAGTTAAATAATACACGTTTTAATAATAACAGCTAGTTCACAAAGAAAGCAAAATAACTCGCAAGGGTTACACACAACACAAACACTATATGAAGACACTGACAGCAATCATCCACATATGAAACAGGTGTGGGAGTCCCTGTTTGTCACCTGTTCCAGATCAGCTACTCCGAGGAGCGCGTGCGAAAGCGCGCAGGATCGGTAGGCACTGCCCCGCCCCGGGACCTTGTCGTGACAATCGGTTTATTGTATGATCTATTACCATTCAAATGTTAAAACAAAGGAGACACCACTGTACAGTGACCTGTGATTTACACCTGTGTGGGTGTGTGCACGCGCGTGCAAACACATTTGTGTCTTCTACACTCTAGAAACATTCACCACTGGGTGCCCAGAATGGTCCAAGTGTGAGACCAGCCCTCTCCGCTCCTTTTGGAAAAGACTCTCGTCTGCAGTGAGTATGAAAGGCTTGCAGGAGTTGTTGTGTATTATCTGAACAATTATCATAAGGCTCCCTGCAGTTCACACTGCTGTCCTCTCTCTCCTAAACTAGTTCTAAGACCAGTTAAGTGGATATGAATTACAGCCGCCCCCCCGGTAATAAAACCAAATCAGCGATACGTTTATTGTGGCCATGTAACGACCGGGACCCTCGCCGACGGGCGGTGTGCCCCTTCTGTTCTTCCTTGCCGGTGTGTGCCTGTCCGGCCGACGTGCTTCATGTCCTTGGCACACCTCGGCCATGAAGCACGCATGTTTTGACGTTGTCTTTCATCTCTTACAGTTTGCAGATGCTGCCTATGGAGAGGTGCATGTCATGTTAGATGGTTCCATTGACACCAACCCTCTTTGACCCCAACAGGTAACATACAATCACACTACATTTAGCTGTATTTTAGATCTTAGATTAGATAAAATGGAAGTAGGACATTCACCTCAGACCACCTCACAGTAAAACGCATCAAATCACAAAAAACATGCAGAGTTTGTGAGATACATGATCAATCATTAACCTTTCGCCATTGTATTCTTTGCGATTACAGTGACACCATCAGACTTTAGTGTCTGTATAATATTTATCTAAAGTAAGAAGGATGTTAAGGCAAAACTGTAAGCAAAAAAAAACGTTTTTATGAGAAGGAATCTTATATACTTATATACAGTATATGACTTAAATAACTTAATTTAGTAATACATAAGTAGCAGTGAAACAGATTTTTCGGCAAATCTACTTTACAGTATATGCTTAAAGCTCTGTCCTTTGTCTATTGTAATGAGCCAGGAGACACAGGATGTGTTGAACCCTAATGGGATGTTTGTTAACAACCCCCAAGGCAACAGGCCAGGGTCCAGGGCCCGTGTCAGGCGTCGGGGAAACCAGGTAATAATCGAGCCTCGTGAGACCTTCCTGATCTCGCGAGCTCCAGTTTCACTTCAGTCCGGACAGCTTGAAATCGTTGCGCTTCAGCCAGAGTGGTTGTGACCAATCAGCGCCATACTGGCAGCTTCGGGCGTAGTTTAGGCCTGACGTTAACCCACAGTGATAGACAATCACCACAAATCATCCAATCACCTGCTCCTCTCTTTAGTATATGATATTTATTCTAGACTGCTGTCTGGGAACACCTCTGAAAACCTCCTGTTTTATTCTTTCAAGTGTTTTTGCCACCGTTGAGGTAAAGAGACTTGACTATCCTAGAGTG
>JAODTR010000013.1:3206285-3215857 GCA_025399935.1 Amblyopsis rosae
GATCCTCCATCCATCCATTCATCTTCTCCCGCTTATCAGGAGTCGGGTCGCGGGGGCAGCAGCTTCAGCAAGGGACCCCAAACTTCCCTTTCCCGAGCAACATCAGCAAGCTCTGACTGGGGGATCCCGAGACGCATGATCCTGTTAGTATAAATTAGTGCCATTCTCAGATATGTTTGTAGAAGTGCCAAAGGCCTAATATATATTTGTTTTCTGCATTCAGTGTGTTTTAACTTTCCATGTGCTTTCCAACAACTTCTGCAAAATAGGGTGTCAAATAGCCAGGGTTGGGAAGTAACTGATTACATGTAATCAGTTACTTGTTATCTGATCACAAAAACAGTAACTGTAATCCATTACAATTACCAGATAAAATAGTGGAATCAGATTACAGGTATTTTTTTTTAATTAGATAATTACTTCTAGGACTACTTTCAAACATAAAAGGGACGTTTGCAGAAGAAAAATGCTTAAAACAATTGAATCTACTCATTTGAACCTTTCATTAACGTTTATCAATAATTGAAATAAAGTCCTACTTTAATATGATCCCCTGAGCAACATATACGGTCACAAAAATAGATTTGGCGTGCCAATGGCGTAAATTGCTTTGGATGGCATTTCAAAGAAAAGTGTTTACATGTAAAATAATCTAAAAGTAATGGAAAGTAATCAGATTACTAAATTTAGGTAATCCAAAAATTATGTCACTGATTATAATTTTAATCTGGTAACTAGTAACTGTAACGGATTACATTGAAAAATGTACCTACCCAACCCTGAAAATAGCCAACTTGGAATAAATAGGTTCACCTGCTAGAGAATAGCTACAGAACAGAACATGCTCACAATTACCAAGATGAGTGATTTGATAATGATTTGGAAGCACAAATAACCACACTTTCGAGTTGCTATTTTAACCACTCATACAGTAGCCTATATGGCTCATAAAGGTATTCTGACACACCCTGATTACTGTACATCTTATGCTTACTCCGTCAGCCCATGCAGTTAATTGCCAGTTACTGAGGGAGGAGTTGCTGGGTAAATTCCCCCGTCATCCTTTACTGCCACAGTCGGGTCAATTCTGAGTCAACCTATTTGAAAGCAGAAAAAATATAGCTATTGTCAAATGTTGGCCTTGTGTGTGTGTGTCTGCGTGCGTGCGTGCTGGCGGGCCTATGTATTCTATATGTATATAGGCCTATCAACGACTCGTGTGTGTGTGTGTGTGTCTGTGATTTGCTGCCAGGATGTGAATCTGTGTCAAATATCTACTATTAGCACATACTGGTGTTTATCGGAGAGGCCTGTACACTGACAAAATACCGCTGCGGTGAGCCAGTTGATCTTAGTCACCCATCGAATACATAACAACCACTTCAGTGCCAGTCACAGAAGCTTGCGTTAATTTCCTCTCCTCCGATAAACGCTGTCATCGTGTGTGAGGGAATCCCATCAACAGCATGATGTAGCTATACCCTGTAGCAGATGAGAAGATCTCCTCCCATAAAGGCGCATTCGTTCCCACGCAGTCGCCGCAGCCACTGCGAGTGCGATCGTCGTGTTCGCCAGCCGAAGTCAAGCAGTGAATGATTACTATTTGGCCGGGTATGTTTTTAATGTTCGTTCTCTTATTATTTAGTAGGCTATATCTGTTTCCTCGTCATAGTGTAATGCATTCCTTTTATTTACGAATGTTAGATTGTTATCGAAGATTTAACTTCTCACACATACTGTATCTAAGGTTTGAATTTTTGATATTTCATATGGCAGGAGTAATTTTATGGAAATTCCAACGTATGCGGCAATGGACCCGAAGGACATACATTTTATACAAGGTCGTCGACTATATCCGTCACTACCAGACAGGTAAAGCCCTTGTCTGTATGCTATAAATGGTAAATGGTAAATGGACTGCATTTATATAGCGCTTTTCTAACCTTTCGGCCACTCAAAGCGCTTTACAGTATTTTGCCTCACACTCACCCAGTCACACCCACATTCATACACCGATGGTGATTGCTGCCTTGCAATGGCGCGACCAACCACCGGGAGCAGCTATAACGTTCAATGTGGCTATATGCATTATGCTCTACACCTGGTACATGTTCTGAGTTGTAAGAAACTGTGCCCTGTGATGTCTGACAAATGTGTAGGCTATACTTGAGTAAAAGTAGCCTACTGAGGGATTGTGCCACTGGAAGTTTGCGATTGGGACGCGATTGCGACCACAAAACTTAATTTAGCCTATTTCACATCTGTGTAAGGTGCGAGGGTCATTCTGTCACGGGACGCGGAGATCAAGACGCGGGTCGCCTTCCGAACGTATTGGGGCTTGCACGGGTAAGGACAAGAATGCCAAACTATTGGAAGTTGTGACACAGCGGGTTTCCTTCAATTGCATATTCATATTACCACCTCCTCCCTCCCACACACACGCACACGCTCACACACACGTTCTATAACAACAGTTGTCCAGGAAATAATGCTTCCCTGTGTTACTGGAAGGAGGCAGTAATTACAACACGTGCAGGGTGCATAAAATAAGTGATCTCACAAAGTGGTACGACAAGCTGCTGAGGACATTGGATTTTGGTTGGGTGGTTTTCTGTCATTTGTTTCAGACAGAAATGTCTGCCACTGTCTGTGAAGGGGCGCTGAGGGCACACATATCCTTCCTGGAAAGTCAGAGAGGAGCAGTGAGTCGTCTTTTGGACTATAATTCGATCTATTTTATATTTATTTATTTATTTTAATGATGTCACATTTTCTCTTTATTCATAATATGTCATTTATTGTGTGTCTCACACAGCTTATTAACATTAATAAGAAATGGGCAGAACAATATCATTCAATGCTGCAGTATTATAAAGAAAAGGTAAGACATTCATCGTACAGAGCTTATTTATTTATTATTTATTTTTGTCAAGTAGCATATTTAATCGAATTAGAATTTTGACAAATAATGCTTACTAGGTCCAGAGGCTAAAAACATCAGTCAAACACAAACTCCGTCAGACTGACGAAGAAGAGGCATGTGAAAGAGATGAAAACAACAAGCTTTTACAGGAACACCTAAAAGATTCTGGGGAGTGTATTAAGGTAAATGTGGTCTTATGTTAATTTAGCTGCAGAGGCAGACATTTGTAAAGTGCACGTTTTTAATATGCCAATTGTTTAAGATGTACGTTTTTAATAACAACACCTTTCAATGACTGGTCTCGAAACTATCAGAAACGAAACGAGGACGTCTCTCCTGAGTTGGTAAGAGCAGAGCAGGAAGCAGATCAGCTGAGGGAGCAGAATGACACTCTGGCCAGAAGGGGGCAGCATCAACAAGAGGAGATCCGACGACTCAATAAAGTGAGTCATTCGCTTTATGGCTGCTGGTCGGAAACCCCGGATCAAACCGCAACTGATTCATAATATGCAATCATCTGGCAAACATTAATTTTACGTACACATATTACGCAAGGTGTTTAGCGATAACTATCTTACACTCTTATTTCTGCGGTTTCATTGTGCCGACTCAGGCGCTGGAGGAGGCCATTCTGACGTCATTACCTCTTGAAGATCGAGGGGGCTGTCGAGAAACACACGTGGACGTCTGGAAGCATCAGGTAGGTTACACTTGGTTGGTAAAGCAGAATACATTTCAGTGCTTTGTTCAAACACATTCTCCCCATCCCATTTCTAACATGGATCGTGTGTCTCTCTTTTACAGGCAGATGTTTACAAGGAAGACTTTTTGAAGGAGAGGAGAGACAGAGAGATGCTAAATGAGAAGTGCCTAGAACTAGATAGGAAGTTGAGAAATGTTTCTTCTGAGCTACATAAAATGAAATCCAAGGTACTTTTGTTTCTTCATGGTTGTAAAAACACTATAACATGTCTCTATAAATGCCTATTGGTGCAGTTTCAGAGTGTAGGCATATCGTTTTACTCTTGTGCATCCTCACATAGCATACACAATGTAATTAGATTTTATAATCGAAAATAAAAGCTTTTTTTAATGCCATGCATCATGGCTGATATTGATAATTGATAATCTCTAAAACTACAATTCAAAACAACTGAAAAAGGCTAACTAATTTGTCATAAACCTTTTAAAATGAGTAAACATACGCCAGGCTGTCCTCCCACAGATAAACCTATATTTAGCTTTTATTTAATTTATTAGGTGATTTCTTTATTAGGATATGTATAATATACCTTTATTCAACCAGGTAAAAGACACATTGACATTAAATCTCTTTACGAGAGACCTGGCAAAGAGGCCAGCGCAAAACGTCTACATACAATGTCAATAAGTGGCTCACTATGCATGATCTGTCCATTATCTCAGTTCACCTGTGTGCGTGTGCGTGTGCGTCCCTCCCAGACAACAGGGACACCCCCTGCACCAGCATCTCCACGTGCCCGCGAGTGCCACTGCAGAAGAAGATCGCACGAACCCCTGCCCGTTGCCCAGCAACACTGCCAACACCACCAAACTCATTTATGATCCTAACTAAACGGCAAACTATTCACTGCAAACTGTGAACCTGAGCTTGTGTCTACTTTATTGTCAATATATCATTATATAGGCTTTGTTTGTTTTGTAGGGACCATATTGTAACATATGCACTTTATAACTACTGTATGCATCTCAGGTAAATTTACGTTTCAGAGCTCAGCCTTGTCATTGGCCTGGTGACGTGATGTCATGTTTCTGAGGAAGGACAGTACTGTAGAGGAAGCCTATGACCTTCTGGATGGAAGTAGAACACCCAGACCACTACACCAGCCTATCTCAACCCTGGTCCTGGGGACCCACTGCCCTGCATGTTGTAGAGGTCAATCTCCCTTCTCCAACACACCTGATTCAAATGCATGGGTCAGTTGAAGCCTGATAATGATCCATGCATTTGAATCAGGTGTGTTGGAGCAGGGAGACCTCTCAGGGTGCTCCAGTGCCAGGATTGGGGCCCGCTGCACTACTAGACTATGCCAGACTAGTCTAGTGTGTGTATGAAGTTACCATGCCAGTTCTGCTGAGCTTTCCATCTTTGGGCACAGGTCCTTTCGCGAAGCCCATGTACTGTATAGGTCAAGTCTCAACTGTGTTCTGCGGTGACTGTGGGGTGGTCCAAATCTGCCTGGCCTTGTCTTTACTAAACCAGACCCTAAGAACATGCAGTATATTGCATCATGTAAGCGGTACGCTCTGAAGAAGCCAGCCGAGTGCTGAATCTCGTGCATCTTGTTTAGTTGGAGAAGTGAAAAATGTGTGTCACGCATCATGGCTACTTCACCAATGAAATGTATGGACAATATAATGTATACCTAGTAGTGTAACAGCATTATTATACTTATACTTATTATACTTAACTGAAGAGGACAGGCAAAAATAGAACCATACTGTCTCCAGCTTCTACAATTCCTCTGCAAAAGCGTTCTGTTAATATTCAACCTAATATATTTGTTTATTCTCATTTGAAAACTAGAGCTGAGCCATTTATATATAATATAAAATGTAAATATTTTCAACTTCATTCATTGTTAGGCATTGTACACTATTAAATGGAATGGGCAAAATATCTTGTGTATTTCAGTTTCTGGTAATTCATTGGAAATATAAATTTTTTAGTAATATTTGATATCTGCAAAATAATGAATATCGCAGGAGTTCCAACAGTATGTTTAATACACATTTATTGGTGCAGTTGTAGCAGCAGGGTGTTTCTGTCGATTTAAAAAAATCTATGCAAGTTGTATGTGTTTTTATTTGCATGAGAATTCTCCGAGAAGTGATAATCTATAGGCTACTAAACTATAGCCAGCTTCAGTTTAATTTCGCCGTGAAAATCAGTCTGGAAAGCCTCGGAATCATTTTGAATGTATCCGAGTAGCAACTAAACGTTTCAATCAGCGTCGTGTTTATAGCTATACGGGCGTGGTTTTCCAATCAGCGTTGTGTTTATAGCTATACGGGCGTGGTTTAGGTGTGCCGACCAGCGAAAACGACCAGATTCACAAACAGTTTCAATGTACGGTTCCACAGATGGACTTGTGACAACAATTCCTCTGGCTTGTCAGGTTAGCTAAACTACTTCAACTGACAAAACCTTGATGGAAATGAGTTTCACTGAATTTGCTTAAAGTGCATTTTGCACTTTCTGTAATACGAACACTCAGGCTACACATGACATTACCAGATGTAAGTTATTACAGCATTAGTTACACACTTACTTCAAATATATCGATACCTCTTTATAAATAGGTTTATTATTTATGTAGAATATTACATTATAATAATATTCAGGGACTTGAAGTAACAGAGTTGTAGACAAAGGACATCAAATGTGTTCAAGAGTCCGACGTGTGCACAGTGCTGAATGCTGGAGGGTTTGCAGAACGTCGTTACTCTACAAACTGCTGCATTTCTCTGCCTTTACAGATAAATCTGTTATTAAATACATTCTAGGAATTGTTTGCAAAGGGACTGCATTATCAGCAACAACTACGTCAATGCAAAGGGAAGGGAAAGGGTTGTGCGTAAAGGTCGAGGAGTCACCTCTGTGGGCAGTCTGCACACGGTGCGGATGACGCAGATACCGCCATCGGCCCCCGTCGGTACGCACTGCACTGTAGGTGCATCATCGACTGTGTTCCCGTTGTGTGGGTGACAGGCTGAAGCCCGCTACAGACGGAAGAGTTCTACTGTATGTTCTAAGCATGTATTTCCGGCTAATCTCTTTATTACACCAATATTGTGCACGGAAAACCGTTTGTGTGTAGAGAAGACTTAGTTGTAAAGATGGCTTATTGCTTTGGCATACAGAAATAGCCGACAAGGCTGTGGCAGTATGTAAGAGGAGAAAGTAAGTACACTTTAGTTGTGAACAGCTCGAGCGCTCGTCCATATCCACAGAAGTATACCCGGGCCTTAACAATTGTAAGCCGATATTGCACAACACTGTCCAGATCAGTCCGACGGGCCGCAGGAGTTATGCTAGAGTGCACGGTGAACCGAAACGTACAACGTACGTACGCTGTTGTCGTCACCTTGGGGGAAAACGTCAGCTGGTGGCTGATTGGCCCGATCGTTCTCCATGCGGTCGACAAACGCTTTTGCACACACTGGCCTGGGAACGCCTCGGGATCCCCCAGTCAGAGCTGGTTAATGTGGTTGGGAAAAGGGAAGTTTGGGGTCCCCTGCTGCTGCCCCCGCGACCCGACTACGGATAAGCGGATGGTGATGGATGGATGGATGGGTTCCAGAGTTATACTCACGTCAAAATGAAATTGGAGCTCACCAGATCAGGTTGGTGTCGTTATGACCCCCCCCTCCCTCCCCCCTCAGTAGAAGGCGGGGTTCGTGTGCTCGATGACGCAGCGCCGGCAGTGGCGGCGGACGAAGCGCAGCGCCTCCGGTGGCACGTCGCAGTCCTGCACGTTGAGCAGCTGCATCTCGGGGCAGTGCGCCCCCAGCGCCCGCAGCCCCCTGCCCGTCACGCTCTCGCACGCCCGCAGGCTGAGCCGCCGCAGGCCGCGGCAGAGCGCCGCCAGCTGCTCCAGCCCGCCGTCCGACACCAGCGGGCACTTGCCCACGTCCAGGGAGCGCAGGCGGGGGCAGCTGCGCGCCAGGTGGCCCAGCCCGTGGTCCGTCAGGCCCTCGCAGCCCCGCGCGTTCAGGTAGCGGAGCCGCGGGCAGTAGCGCGCCACGTAGCGCACGCCCACGTCGGTGATGCGCGCACAGTGCGCCACGCTCAGGTAGCGCAGGCAGCCCTCCAGGCGGGCCACCTCACGCAGACCAAAGTCCCCCACCAGGCGGCAGTCGCTCAGGCTGAGCTCGCGGACGGACGGGCAGTGGAGGGCCAGGTGGCGCAGGGCCTCGTCCGTCAGCCGGCAGCAGCGGCGCAGGTAGAGGTGGGTGAGGCGCGGGCAGTGGGAGGCGATGGTGCGCAGGCCCTCGTCCTCCAGGGAGAAGCAGTCGGTCATGTCTAGGAAGTGGATGGAGATCTGCTGGCCGTGCATCGGCGACAGCTGCAGGGATGCCTCCGGGGTGAGGCTGATGCAGGTCACCTTGGAGCAGCCTGCCAGATAGGAAGCAGAGGAACCAGATGAGATGGGAAGAGAAGAACCAGAGGAGAAGAGAAGAACCAGAGGAGAAGAGAAGGTCCAGAGGAGAAGAGAAGAACCAGAGGAGATGGGAAGAACCAGAGGAGATGGGAAGAGAAGAAGCAGAGGGAACAGAGTAGATAGGAAGAGAGGATGTTAATTGTGTTCAACTGTTTCTCTCAATAAATATTGAAGTATTCTTTACAGATGTATTGAAGGCTAGGCTAAGAAATTAAAGGCCGCTAGAGACAAACCGCAGTAAAAAGGCTGCAGAAAACCAAAATATAGCCACAATGGAACTTGAAGAAAACCAAAAGGCTGTCCCTTTCTTTCATAAAATATGCATTTCATTATTCTGGAAGCTTTTAAATTAAAAACAAAAGTACAACAAAAGGGCCACAACTTAATGGCACTGGCCGTAAAACGGTATGTCCCGCCCAAGCCGATGTATTTTGTGTGTGTCACTTCTGTGTTAATGAAAGCAGCAGACATGGGCTGGAGGTACGGTGCTGAACGTTCTGCTCTCAGCTAAGAACGCCTGTCCTCTTCCATATGGGAGCTTATGGCTGGCAGAGCTACATCTGTGCCTCTAATGCCTTTAGCAGCTTCTGGAGAAAAAGCTCAGAAGAAGAATAACCCTTTGAGGTAAAGTCCACAGATGTGTGCATGTGCGTGTATGTGTGCGTGTATGCGTATGTGTTGGTGTGTGATGTCGACATATAGGTTGCCGTAGCAGCCACCCATGGCTCGCTAATTCTGTGAAGAGGATTTCGACAGTTTTTCTATGTAGCCACGATTCTTCATAGGACTTTGTCTTCAAAGCTACACCTAAGTTAAGTGTATGAAACCAGACATAAAATCAGTTTGGTACCAAAACAGCTGGACAGTATGTGGGCCAATGGACTGTGGCGTATACACTCATTTAGTCCCGCCTTCTTTTGTGGAGGACCAATGGTTGTTGGAAATTGTCTGGAAACGGTCCCTAGATGATTAATTAAGACATTACATTAAGAAGTTGTATATTGTTGGGACATGAAACCCTATCTGCCCGCTAATTTAAAACCAGCTGCTAGAAAGTTATGTTTGACGTGTTATTTATCCTAGACTAAGAGACGTGTTATTTATCCCAGAATAAGAAACATGTTATTTATCCTAGACTAAGAGACATGTTATTTATCCTAGACTAAGAGACATGTTATTTAATAGGCTATTAAAACAGCAGAAAGGGCCTGTACACCATCAGACATATTATTAGAGACGACAGGCAACATGTTATTATAGAGGGACAACATGAAATAATGAGACACGTGTTATTAAATACACACATCATGATATTAAAGAGACAAAATGTTGCTAAAAAGACACAACATGATATTAAAGAGAACATGTTATTAAAGAGGAACATGTTATTTAAAAGACACAACATGATATTAAAGACACACAACATGATATTAAAGAGACAACAT
>JAODTR010000013.1:3221804-3237709 GCA_025399935.1 Amblyopsis rosae
GTTGTCACATGAAAAGATATGCTCACATATTTGCAAATATGTGAGGGGTGTACTCACTTTTGTGAGATACTGTATATACAAAATAAAAGAATGCTTATTAGGAGGGCAGGAGAGTGGATGGAACAAAGGGTTAAATGTTATAGGCAACTTTATTAGAGAGGTGGGTTTTGAGAAGGTTAGCAAAGGAGGTGACTGTGGTAGCATGTCGTATGTGCAGGGGAAGGGTGTTCCAGGGTCTGGGGGCAGAGCAGCTGAAGGCCCGAGCCCCCATGGTGGAGAGGAGGAATGGGGGGGGGGGGGTGACCAGAAGCCCTGTAGAGGAGGAGCGGAAAGATCGGGAGGGAGTATATTGCAGGAGAAGGTCAGAGAGGTAGGAGGGAGCCAGATTATGAAGGGCCTTATAGGTGAAGAGGAGAGTCTTGAAGTGGCCAATAAAGTTGAATCCGAATTGGAGTGATGTGATCTGTTGACCTTGTGTTTGTGAGGATTCTGGCAGCAGAGTTCTGAACTAATTGGAGACGATTGCTGAATTTGGTGGGAATGCCAGACAGAAGAGAGTTGTAGTAATCCAGATGAGAAGTGACAAAGGCATGGATGAGAGTTTCAGTGCTTGAGTATGAGAGTGAAGGACAACGTCTAGATATGTGTCGGAGGTGGAAGAAGGATGCCCGGGTGATGGTTTTGATGTGTGATTCAAATGAGAGGGAGTTATCAAATGTCACACCAAGACTTTTGGCAGTTGTTGACAGTGTAATATAATTATAAAATATATATATATATATATAAAATATTTAAAAAAATAAATAAATATATATATATAGCATATACTGTATAACACTCTCATTATGATTTATGCATATCATGTTCATATGGATTTCTTTTCTTAATGGAAAATCCTGGTATAAGTGAATGTAATAAGTAACATTTATGATGCTCAGTTGCATGAATAAGTAATCAATTTAAAGGGAAAAGGGTGTTTTCAACTATTAGCTTTACTGTAGGTGGGCCTAGTTAATGGAACTTAGCTAAACTCGTCTTCTTTTTAAAGTAACTTCGACATGAGACAGGAGGCCTAAATGGTTCAAAACTTTTTCCCCAAATCAAACACCTAAGGACTATAGAAAGTGCATAACAACTCATGTCACATAATCGCTTCATAAACTCTACTTCTGTGTGAGCTTTGCAGACGTCATTACGCACATATGCGTCCAACGAGAACCATGCACGTTTATCTTTAGGTCCAAAAGCCGCATGCTGGCTGCAATCCTCCAGGTTAAATCAGAACGGTTCTGAAAGCAGCTTGCTCCATGACAAATGTAGCGTTTGGTTAGCATGCATGGGACAACACAACAGCAACTGGTGCTAGAGCCATGGTTTACTGTTAAGTTTGACTACCACAGATGTACAACCTGTTACATTCGTGCATATCACAGGGTTTCAAACATGAAGTTAGGAATGATTTGACTCTCTGCAGTGGATTGTCACCCTAGAAACACAATGCACGTGCAAACGCATGCCAACTCTGACAACCTGCACAGTCTGTTATATAACTGTACAGTTCAAGGCTGCTTTTCTAAACTAAACTATTTTATAACACACAGTTAGTAATCACTGAAACATCTAGCAAAGTAAGCACAAAAAAGAAGGAATTGCAAGACAATCTCTAACATAAACGTTCCATCTATCTACATACTGTAGATGCCTGTCAGTCTTCCTCTAATGTCCACAGAGCCCTACAGAACTAAACCTCCGCAGCAACCCAATGTCAGGAAACCTATTTCCACCTATTTGGCAGAACGTGATTGACAAGGGCCTCTATTACTACAGATGGCCTGGTAACCGAGGCAACCGAGGCAACCGAGACGCAGGGCAGAGACTCTCCGGACAAAGCCATCTTCATCTGTAGGCTGCAACCAAGTTGGAAGAGTAAAGCTTTGGAAAGTATGTTGAATTTCAACCTCCACTCTCTCCTAGTTTATGTTTTACATCCTTTTTCCATTGATTTGATTCTGTTCCACAATAAAGGCCTTCTGGTATTTTTCTACCACTATTAAACAAACGCTGTCCAGCAGCCATTTTGCTGGTACTTCCCAACATATAAAGGGACCGATTTTGTTTACTGAACTATTGAGCATCTGTTGCCGTAATAGAGACTTATCAGATATAATTGCCGGGCATGTGCAAGTATTGTGTGGACCGTGACAAGGCAACACCGCACTATCTTGTATTCTGTATATATTATCGTTGGTTTCTGCTTCAAGGGTGTTAAGTTTGTATGACCGCTGTGAATCACAGAACACAAACGTGCCATGTTTCTAATGGCAACAATCTAATAATAAAAACAATGGTATATGTGACACATGGAAACAACAACCAAAACAATTCCAATTCACAGCTACAGCACAGTAAAATAAAAGCGCTCAAACCAAATGTAGCTTGTAGCTTCTAACCACCTATTCAGTACCGAAATATTTCAAGTCTATTAGTGTAAACACATGGCACTATAAAACAATATCCTCAGCTCAAAACATGACAATGTGTTTACCATTCAAATATCTTACTTTCTTTTTTAAGGCCGTATACTTTTGAATATATAAAAATAGGGAAACCTAAACAATACACAGAATAATTTATTCTAAGAATCAGTGGCAAGAATATGTTGTCATGTTCTATTGTATCACAGTATAAACATTTGGCTGAGGTTGAATTTGTTTAAAAAAAAAAGAGAGACTGCACTGGGAAAGCTAACTGCTTTGTACACAAACCTTGGGGGGAAATCATACCCAAATTAAAACATGCAGGGGCTAAAGAGATTTTTAAGTAACACATTAAAAGCCAGTAAACTGATATTGTTTTAGCCATACCCAATTAATTTCCCACTAAGTCTCAGTCAAACTAATTTCATGCTCCTGTGATCTGACAAAGTACTTAAATGGTTCGGCATCTGTGTAAAACTCCAACGAGACGTCCGTCATTGCGGGGAGAGGGGGGGTGGTTGGCGGTTCGGTTGGTGGGATGGAGGTGGGGGGCAGCAGTGGATTCCTGAAGCCTCGTTCGAATGAATATGGCCATATGGCCAGCAATGCATTCAGGGGTGTGTGTGTGTGTGTGTGTGGGGGGGGGGGTGATGGCATGCATTACCCTTGTACTGCCGTGTGGGCACGTCCAGTCATTAGTGTGAGGAATGTGAAACATACTGCTACAATCTGGAGGCCCATTAAAGAGTGTCGGGGGGGGGGGGCTTCTGGTTAGGTAAAGGTCAAAATCTTAACTGGGGACCGTGTGGTATGGAAATGAATCTGATTGCGGTGAACTGCAATACCGTGCGGCGTGTCAGGCATCCATGTTTGGAGGGAAGAAGCGTTGCCTTTCCCTTTGCCATCCTTATTTTGCAGTCACTCTGACAATGATACTGTTTACGTCTCTTTTCAAAGCCAATTATTTCGCTCATCAGTTTGTAACAATGGGGATTTTCTTTCCTCCTCTCGTCACTGACGGAACACAATTAATTCAACGCAGGGGCCAGGATTCTTTTTTCCACACGTCTGATTTTTGTTCCAAAATTAATTGGAGCCGTAAATGCTTGTGAGATCGCAGCACAGCGCAAAGTCAGGAAATTGGCAGTTAGGTGAATTATGCATGCATGCCTGCCTGTCTGCCTGTCTGCCTGTCTGTCTGCCTGTCTGTCTGTCTGTCTGTCTGTCTGTCTGTCTGTCTGTGTGGTAGGACTTTCACCTATCAGTTCTGTTATTTTCTTTCTGTTCCTGACAAGACATGAAACAAGGCCTTAGTGAACTGTAAGGGATGCAGTCTTCTGACGGAGCATGTGAATAAATACAACATTTATGTAATTGGTCTTTTACACGGGCAGGGAATACAACAGGGAGGCTATATTTGCTCTCATTTGAATAGCTTAATTTGTTTTTTGTTTGTTTGTTTATTTGAAGAATCCAATAATTGTACATAGGCTACTCAACAGAATAAGACTGAATGCCAAGCAGCTTGGGCAGCGCATTGCATATAATTATGTGTGTCACTGATATTAATATTGGCATTGCCTAAACTACACTATCTGGAATAATATTTGATATATAGCCAGATAGATATTTGCTATGAATTATTAAAAGCTGTAATTCTCAAGCAGAAACAGGTATAATGTTACGTGTGTGCGCATGCGTGCGTGCGTGCGTGCGTGCGTGCGTGCGTGTGCGTGCGTGCGTGCGTGCGTGCGTGTGTGTGTGTGCATGCGTGCGTGCGTGCGTGCGTGCGTGCGTGCGTGTGTGTGCATGCGTGCGTGCGTGCGTGTGTGTCATTTAAACATCAACCAAAAATATATAAAATCTTACAAGACAGGAATATCAGAATACAGGCTCCAGATAGGAAACATAAGCTCTTAATTAATGATCCATAATCCTTCCCCCCCCCCCCAAGTCATATATAATGACCTATATGATAACATGTTATCATGCTTATTAATACAAACGGGTTATTTTTTTGCAGAATATTATATGCATATTAAATTACATTCCTGAGGTCACACAGTATCACCATTATCACTTTAAGCACGATATGGTTATATGAGTCTAATGACTCCTGAGATGTATTTTGAGATACAAGGGGGTAACTGTGTGTGTGTGTGTGTGTGTGTGAGCTCTGCAGGAACAGAGATGTATGGCCGTGACACGTGACTTGATGAAGAAAGAAGATTACAACATTCTTGTTCTATAGTGCCATTGGATTTCTGAAGTTGGAAGTGATAGTTGTTGTTAATGTCCAATTCAAATGTTCTGCGGGTCTAAACTTGTGTGTGTTCTGGCCTGACTTGACTGTTGGCATTTAGAATTGATTCGAGACTTGGCCCTAATGCGATTGACTTGGTACCTTTATGCTTAAAGGTATAGTCAGCGATTGTAAGCACGTCACTCTTTGTCAAATTCACGGAACATCCCCCTCGCGGTCCGTCCTGAAGCTCTGTGTGCGTGCTGACAAAATGATCTGGTGTTTCTGCGCAGCCCTGGCTCTGTAAATAGGAACACAAACAAAGTGGTGCTGACCGCACCACACTACACTACCCCAGCCCTGGTGTAACGAGGCAGTGCCCACCTTGGTCTTGAACCCCGATCCCTGGCATGAGAGGCGGACGCTCTAGCAAGAATGCTAAAGCCCAAAGAATCCGGTGTCAGTTGCTATGGCGTCCTTGAGGTGTCGGAGAGTGAGTTTAAGTAATTTACTCCACAGTGCTACCAGCTGGCATTGGCAATGCATTACCAGTAGGACGGGGGGGACTTCTGAGGGAGCACCCTATGGCATTGAAGCTAGAGGAGTTTTTGATTCAACAGAAGCAGGCTTTCTCCAGAATGACTGACTATGCCTTTAAACCATGGGGGATCGACTTGGGACTTGTGTCTCAGTGCGAGGGGCTGACTCAGCGCTCGGGCAACACTGAGTCAGGGTAGGTGGGGGTATTTATAGTGTCCTGTACGCATTGGCGAGGCGTCGAGGGAGCGCACATCAGGACCTCCGCCACGGCCCCTGAAGGCTCTTGTGCGGCGGATCTCCATAAGGTCGGACAACGTTGAGAGTGAAGAGAGTGCAGCCGCTGGCACCACTAATGGACGCGGAGTGGAAACCAAGCGGGAAAATGACCCCGTTTATGCAGGACAAAGGTACCAGTTAGATCCACAGGCAAAGGCGTAACACTGAAACCAGATGTAATGTTGTTTTTTATTAAATTCATTCCTACACCCATATCCACACACACACACACACACAGACTTTCAACACTCATTAGAAAGAAACCCTTGCTGTCGTGATTCTTTTTTCTAAACCAATCCACTGCACTTAGTTATGTTGAAATGAGTAATTTCTAAATTATTGTATATAATCCCTCTACCTCCAGCTTTATATTTGTAAATGTGTAAATGCAACCCATTTACTTTAATGGGCATAAAATCCTTTCACAGTTGTGTCTGCACACCCCATTTATTTTTGATTAAAATATCCAGCACATTTCACATTTCGTCCATGACAAAATGGTAATTAAAGAATACAAATCCCCTCAATGCTAGACTAGAGGCAATTAATTCAGTCCATATTGTGTGGAATGCCTTGCCGCTGCAGAAGTCCAAGTTGTCGTGCCAAACGCTGAACTGGGCTTTTATGTGAAATGAGCGTCATGTGGTTGAACCATGCAAGTTCATCTCATCTAACACTAAATTCCATGGCACAAAAAGAGACCAAAAACCTAATTGTTCATGGCAACTCCTACCATACTTGAAAAATGTTAACAACGGCAATGGAGCAGGACTCCCATATTCTCTATTATTAATTATATAAGCAAAAAGGTGACACAATAAATAAATGATGTTGGCTATATACTGTAACGTCCATCGCTTTATCTTTTACTGTCCAGATTGTTTCCTGGTGCAAATCGAATGCAATGAGTCAGCCTACTAAATAGCTACTAATTGTACAGTTATTGATTAATGTACCTCAGGAGGAACTGTTTTGGAAGTGCATGCAGAGCCCACAGAAACTCAAATGTTTGGAGGTCTGCATGCAATTAGCTCCATGGTTCATATACAAAGCTGTGCTAACTTATTAGGCTACAGTATGCCTCTGATTACTTTCAAGGCATATGCAGTTATTCATCACACAGCGACACAGTGCTTTTATATTACTCTAAGACTAATATTAGATATTATATTAGTCTTACTTAATATGAAACAAGCGAATGTTATATACGTATATGCTATTATTATGGACTGCTTTTTACAGTACTGTATGCCTACTGCTTATTAGTAGGCGTACTGTACATAATGGTGAAGCTTCTGACTGTCGCACCATGTCAAACTGCAGATTATTTATATATTTATTTATTGTCGTTTTTTCCTCAATTCGTAAGGACATTCTGTTAAACGTACAGGGCCATTACAGGGTCTGCTGCAGTGTAAATGACAACATCTCCAGAATGTTCCGTCAGGTGTATAAGTCATGTCATAGAAGACACTGGACGTGCAGTATGTAGGCTTTACAGTAGCATTACCAGCATGCACACTATTTACTATCAGTGCCGTATCACTTACATGGGCGCCTCCAGGGTTAGACTTCAAGACTGAAGCCGAGCATAAGTCCTATAACGTACTGTATATTAGGAGCAGGGTTTGGAAGGAACTTGCATGTAACACTGTAACATTACATGTAATCAGTAACTGATTACAACAACAAAAAAAAAATAAACACTTTAATACATTAGTTACCAGCTAAAATAGCGGAATCACATTACAGGCATTTAAAAACATTTTTATTAGATGACTACTTTCAAATTTATAAGGGAAGTTTGCAGAAGAAAAATGCATAAAACAATTGGCTGTTCTCTTATTAACCTTTAATTACCGTCAAAGAACGTCATTAACGTCAAAGAACAATGTTTAGGCGTTAAGTAGTCTAAATGAAAAGTACCGGTAATAAGATTATGTTACTAAATGTAGGTTATAAAAATGAAGCTTTGGATAAAAGCATCTGCCAAATGCCGTAAATGTACTCCAAAATTTTTGTCTGGTAACTAGTAAATGTAACGGATTACATTAAAAAAAGTAACCCAAGTACCCCAAGCCGGATTAAGAGAGAGTTTGGCCTCTAGCCATACCTGCTCACTGACTGTCTGCAACACCATGGTTGTATTATAGTTCATAAAGAGTCACAGGTGTTCAGAAGGACCTCCCAGCGTGCTACAGGTCTACCGTACACAGCCCAGCACGTCTGCACGGCAACACGCCGACCATAAGTTACATCCATCGTACAGTGGGGCCATTGCGCTATAATACATCAAACTGTGATACCGCAAGAGGGTATGAACAATGGTGTTGTCTGGTGAGCACAAGCAAGAGAGGGCGTATTAGCTGGAGACGTGAGGAAACATAACGTACTTTTCCCAAGGCTGCTCAGGATGTTTAGTGGAAACTATTAACGTTCTCATAGGCTCCAAATTCGATCTTGCAAATATTTTGCTGTGTCCTCACTCCACAAATCGGATGGTGATGTGAAAACTAAATTAAACTTGACATTGCTCAGGGAAAGAACTGTACCCTAGCCTAATTTATGATGAATGAATAGTGACAGTTGTCTCTAAAGCCGTGTTACATTAATATTCAATTGAATATTTCGTTGACGATAATGTTGCATGAACTAGCACACAATGTAGGCTATTTTCAGTAGGCCTATTTCAGGACTGAAAACGAGCGCAGTCCTGAAATCATTCCAGTGCTGCCTTCTCCGCTGAGAACGCGGTTCCTCTGTCCAAGGTGCTGAAAAACGATGGCAAACAAACAGGCTGTCACACTACAACCTTTATCATAGCCTATTGCTTTAATGTTTATGTACCGTTTGGATCCCAACTAGAGTATCATATAAATATCGCCAATCCCTCCGTTCACGCATTTTATTAAAACAAAGCACATGCTTGCAGTGAAACGTGGCGAAACACGAGCGTTACGTTGCGGCTGACTCGACGTTCAGCTGGTCTGCATCCAAAAGAAAGAACGAAAGAAAAAGAAATAGGAAAAAACAATGATCGAGAGTGAAAAACACACGAGCAGTTCACTCCTAAGTGTAGAATGATAAGGACTACCTCTTTTACTTGTGGAGAAAGCGTTCGGCATCAGCTGTTCCACACCGGTCATTCATTGCTGGAAGTGGGACTGAGTCAGTCACATGACAGAACGGGAGGCAGAGATCTAGAGAAAAGCACAGCATTTCGCCTTGCACCGCCATACTGTATTTTGAGCTATATCACATTTTTATTGCAACATTTTACTCCCGCGCGGTGAGTACCTTTCCAATGGCTTTTTGTAAGCATTTTTGTCTTTTTCATTACCCTTTTTATTTTTCCTCCTTTTGCTGGTGTTTGAAATGAGAAATGAAGTGGTGGTTTTGAGCGTTTTTCCATCCCAGGCTTCAAGTTTTTACTAGCATGCAGTTATTCTGATCGAGGGTGCCAAGAGGGTTATCGGGTGCGTTATTAGGCTTGGGGGAAGCCTAGGTACTTGCTTGCAGTTTTGTTTTCGGGTTTCGAACCCAAGCAGGTTTTGTCAGTATTTTAGATTTTTCAAACGTTGGTGGGTTTTGAAACCTTTTCATTTTTGTTGCTGTCCACTTTTGCTGGTGCTATATGCTTGGTTTGCATTTTGCAGTGTTGTTGAATAGGCTATTGCCTTCGAGTTTTGTCATTTTGATGTCTCGATGAATCCAACCGATCAACCTCTTTGGTTTTACTTCGATTCCTGTTTTCTTTAAACGGAGTGCTTTTTAAACCTTGTGACGTTTTATCGTGATACTTTTCTTGCAGCTAAGCTCACAGGTTTGTTGTTTTTGTGTTTCTTTTTTTTCACGATTTATTATACTTTCCATAGTAGCATTGTCGAGTATTTTTTGGATGTTGCTTTTTTCTTTTTAATAGATGATGCTTCATGCTTGGGAGTTTTGATTCTTGGGGCAGTTCAATGCGTTTTTGTTTTCAATCTCAACGAGGATGAGCAGACATTCTCCTATCGCAGGTATAATAAGAGCAAATAATGAAACGTAAATATTTATATTTACATTACAATAAAGATTAATAAGGTGACCGAAGTATGCACCTGTGGCTGACGTGTTCTTTTGGGAGGTGGACTAGGGCACTATCAATGTTACCTGAAGGTTATTAACTGTCAGTTTGACGTATTGCCCTCCGACATCCAATTATGATCAACATTTCAAAACGTGTTAATCGTTTTGGGTTCTTAAGCGTCTTAAAGGATGTGCATCCGACTGAGGAATAACAGCCTACAGTAGCCTAGCCTATTCTAAGTCGATAGGACGAATAACTCGACTACGTAGCCAAAATTAAAGTAGACCCCAAGTCTGTAGGCCTACATCAACAAAATGTCTCGTGTCCTAAGCACTTAGATTTTTTTTTTATTAAATTAATTATAGGCATATGATACAAATATGAATATCTATATCTAGGCATTATATTTTGAAGTGGATGGCAACTGCAGCCATGATGCCAATATCAATGCTTATGGCATTATATTTTGAAGTGGATGATAGTCATGATGCCAATTAGTAAGTTTAACTAGCTAACAATTCAATCCATCCAATGGTAAAATGCTTTATTTTCATTTCAGTTGAGTATATTTTAGACTTAGACATGAGAGAATTCACAGAGAAAGTGACAGCCATTTAAAGCTATTGTTATCCAATTTGCACTCTTCAAAACAGCATAAAATACAGGTCTGTTTGTATAGATCAGGAAAATCAAAGGTTTCAGGGCATCTTGCCCCTGAACCCTGCAGCAAGATACTGTTTTGGACCTCCTAAAATCCTGTGTACGCCTCGGACACAGATGACAACTTAAAGGGTAGCGAAAGACGAATCGGCTATGTACATTGAATTTGACATTTAATAACTCAAAAGGTATAGCACACGTTTTGATAAATGAATCATAGGTGACAGTATTGTAAGCCTATTAGATGTAGGCTATGCAGTGTAAAGCGAAAACAAACAACTTCTAACAAAGGCATAAAACACGTGATATGTGATTTTATAATCAGACTTAAAGTATGATTTTTAAGTTGGCTACTTGCTATTTCTGAGGTTTGGTATGAAACGTCTACTAAACCGGCGAAAATGTAGCCTGAAGTAAATGTAATGAAATGAGCAATAGCATTGTGTGAAGTCAATACACATATTAGTGTCAGTTTATCCAAAGCCAAGCCTGAAGGTTAGTATTATGTTTAGGTATTTGCCGTCTGTACAGTATAGGCAATGAGGCAGCAAAGCCAAACCATGGCAGTTAATGCGAGGACTCATTTAATTATATATGGTCGATACCAGAGCTTTAGATCACAGTGCCATAGTGTCCTATGACAACTTAGTGATTTCATAAAACATAAATACCAGTGACACATGAACCACACCGTAAATGCACCCGTAGCACAGTACAGTATATTCCACACTGCATGTCTAAGTAATCTAGTCATTTTGAACGCAGTCCCCTCCCCCCAAGAGTCCAACCATAGTTTCACTGGTGTGAATTTGTCCCTGTTGTGTGTCCATGAGTTATTTCCATCATGCCCCAAATGAGTCCTCGAACACCTGGCCCACTGTGCATTATGAATAGTTTGTATTATGTCCTGCAGTGGTGCAAGCTCCACTCCAGACAGGTACCCTGTTATCTGAGCCTCGCCAGACCCGAGCGGGAGACGTCCTGAGGAATATGATAGCTCATGTGTGGAGATGCCTTTGCTCCTATGAATAAAACATAACCTGTGAGGGGGCGGTGTAGGCTACACACTAAGCTTGAGCTTACCTATCTAGTGTGTGCGTGCAAGTGTGCGTGCGCGTGTGTACGTGTGTGTGTACGTGTGTGTGTGTGTTTTTGTGAGTTCACGTAAGGGTGTTGGTTCACCAAGTTGTGTGTGTGTGTGTACATCTGGGAAACATGCATCCAGCAAAGTGCAACTGTACGTCAGGACGATGCTCAGAGATGCTGCGGCAGCACATCATCGGCTACGCTTCCCGTCACCACGCTGCCGCTGTAATTACATCAAGATGTTGTTCCCTAACAACACAAGAGCGGCCTCACTGACAGACGCACGCACACGAGACGGAAACCGTCTCACACAGTCACAGTCGGTTACGTTACAGGCAGCCCACATGTTTCGCTGCGATCCAGCGTAAAGACAGACAGACAGGTCTGTGGGTACAGTGTCACTGTTATTATTGAAGCTGAAAGAAGGCTCCATTTAGAACAGATGGGGAGTTCAAAGTTCATGGCGTTCCCACTACCGCCTTTGGTGCTCACCTGCTGCATGACGAGGCGCAGGAGGCAATTTGGGAGAACGGAGCAGGAATAAACGAACGTCTTGACAACCGCTTGCCCCGCGGTAGATTGAACCGATCAGATGCCAGACGGTGTTTTCTTACCTCTCCCTTTAACCTCGGTCTCCTCGGCTGGGTACTACTTTAGCAGGCCCCAGGAAGTGTGGAAACGTGTGCCCACGTGTGATTGTAGTCTGTCTGGAGGTAGGTAGAGAACACCATGATGCTTCTGGTTGGTTCACTGTGACGTGGAGAACAGGTTGAGCCGTGCAGTCAGATGTTTGCTCCATCTCGCTCAGCTCCATAGAGTACTTCCCTTTTAAAGGTCTAGTCAGAAAGTGCAAGTTATTTGTAAGATAATACACTTTTTCTCACATTCACCACGTATCTCCTCGCATTCCGCTAGCTTGCCGTTCTCTGCGTGCTGAAAAAAGAATCGGGTGCTTTTACACAGCCCTGGCTCCGTAGATAGGAACATAAACAAAGTGCCGAACACCGCTCACCACCGATGCCGCTTAACTTTGCGATGCTTTTTTAATGAGTAGGGCGGAGCTTCTGAGGGAGTTTGTTTTGATTTGAACTCACAAGTTAGCAAGCGTTCTTGAGAATAGCTAACCCTGCCTTTAATTCTACACAGCATTCAGAAAGAACAATTGCCTGAATAAAGTGAGCAATTAACATCACTTCAAAGAAAGTTTAATAGTTATCTATGTGTATCAAACTGTTGGCCACCCACACAACAACCGTTTGCTACTATCACAGAGTTGTGTAGCTCAATATTGAGTCTGTTCTGTTGTCACCCTCAAGTTTACTGTATTTTATCAACGTTGCAAAGGCCATCAAATTGGCTTAACTACAAGCTAACTCTTGGATCATATAAACATCAGGCTAAAAGCATAAAGCTCCCACGCACTCTTTAATTAATTTCCTCTATATGGTTAATATTGTATTAATTAATTATTAGTGTTCTGTATACCTATACCCAGAGCCATGGAAAGAGAGAGTTACACCAACAGAATTTAAACATTTTTAACGGTCACATGGTTCACGGAGAGGCAAAACCTATGGCAAAAAAGTTCCAGGAATAAATTTGAATATACTGTGTATATACAGATATATATAACTGAATTTTTTGGTAAAAAAAAAAAAATGCACCGATTCACATTTGAAATATAATTTTTTAATAGGGTACTATTTAGGCTAACTTCCGGGAACAATTTTGAGGCTTCACGATCCACCATTGCTGTGAAGAAACGGTCCGCTGGAGTGAACGGAGATGACGCGTCTCTCTCTTTACATGGCTCTGCCTATACCTAATTACTGTGCTGAGTTAGAAATAAATCTAAATAGGCAAATAATAATTGGGGGGTTGCTATGGGTGATCGATGTTCAATTATCAGTAAAGTACACTTCATGTACACTGTGATGAAGAGCAGATGTGAGGAAAATAGTTTCTGCCCACCGCGTTGAAAGATGAGCTCTGTAGTTCCGCTCCGAGCAGATGTGTCTTTTGATGACCATGGCACGATACAGTAAAGCTAGCTAGCACTTAGCTAGCTAGCACTTACCATAGTGAGAATAAGTAGGGGACATTTTTCTACACTATTTTAATATGTAACACGCCACTGAAGTCATTCAGCATTCATATCACCACGGTTACGGTAAGGGAACAAATCATGTAGTGTTAGGCATCTTAATGAGGTATTCATCCTCTGCAAAACTTTAGTTTCTTAACAGATAAACAGCTTACCGTTGGCTTGACCCATTCCACATAAATGGTTCCTAAGTACACGCTGTCCCTCTTTTTCTGAGCTGTTAATTTGATAAGTGAGGGGATCGTTCACTTCATATCCTGGGCAATTAAACCATTATCTGAGGGAAAGGGTCAGGCTCAATGACTTTCCAGTGTCAATAATGGGAATCATTTGTGATGTAGTGCATCGCTTAAACAAGCCTTCTGCACTGACAGGACGAAAGCTGGTTGTGTGTGTGCGTGTTTGTGTTTGGGATGGCAAATAGAATTTGCAGTTTTCCTAAAATTACATTCTGCGCCTGACTTGCAAAATCAAGCCAACCACATTTTCTGAAATTAATTGTCAGAGACTGTTGTAAAGACTGCTCTTTTCCCCAGAACCACAGATGATTAGGCCTTTATTTACCTTTGTTTGGATGACTGCATGCTTCTCTCTTGAGAGCAGGGTGGAGGAAGAGTAACTCTCATTTAGTTAAAAGTCTGCAAATTAGGCAGCAATTAAATTTTCTAATTTCTTCTTCTTAATTTGAGCTAGCTAAATCTGCACTGGGATACTCTAATTGCTCTGTCTCTCATTTAATAAAAAAGTTCTCCAGTTCTCAAACCATACGGTCTCAATATAACAAATGCTCACGTTACAAGTAATATTTCACTGACAAGTGAGTAGAAAACCTGAAATTGCAAGAAATTGTCTGTAACTGTTCAGGGTTGCACAACGCCAGCCCTCGCTGGTTGAAATAAGAGGATTGGAACATTGGAATATTCGGACAAATTGAGTTTTAAGTACATAAAAACAAGCAATAACAAAAAAACATTTATTTTAAAGGCCGTAACCTGATTAAAAAAACAAACAATATATTTGTCCTTTATTGTTGTTATTTTTGTTGTTTTTTTATGAGTTCATTGGACAATATTAGATAAATATTCTCCTCATGGGGGGGGGGCTGAGTCACCAGCAAGCTGGCAGACCTTTTAGAGGTTTATTTTATCTTAGTGCTTCAATACAATATAACAAACATGTTCAACAAAATAAACCAGTGTTTCACCTGCAGGCAAAACATTGACCTGCATGTGACCTTATGTCTTTGACCAATAAATAACTCTCACTCTCAGTTTATTCACATTAAACATAAAGCAACCTTTTTTGTCAGAACAAACACAAGCAAACACATACAGAATATTACATGCCTATGATATTAATGAAAGACAATGTCATGCATTTCTCCATTTCATTTATGATAATAGTCTAATTTGCGGTTACTAAGGAGATTCATTGCAGTGGATCAGACATGTTTAATTCTCTCTCACTGCTTTAGTGGCCATGATATTCCTATTACATTCCATACAGTATATGAGGTTGTGAAAATAGATGTTGCAGCATGCGAACATGAGTGAACAGGAGTTTGCGTTGATGTGACTTGATGTACAAGATTGTCTGGGCGTGTCCAGAACCCGCTTGATTGATTGTTGACCTCAGCAATTTTTCTGCATAGCCCATCCACCCAAATAAATCAAACACCAACATGAAAAAAATATGTCTGCCATTATATTCTAGCGTGTGAACTTACCTGCTTTAGCAAGCTGGTTCCAGATAGAATATAAACAAATGAAGAAGCAAGAAAATTATGGGAAATTATTATATTATATTATATTATATTATATTATTCAGATGACAGCTTTACAATAACGGTTCATACGATTAATGTTTATTGTTTGTATGATAATCTTGTTTAAGCATTGGGCTAACTGAATGACATTGTTAAAGCGCACTACTCATTGTTGACAATAAGCTTTTCGTAAGGAACAATTCAAGATTATTCAACATAAACAAATATAACTGATATTAAATATATTGTATACACTGGCTGCAAGGTTTATTTACATGAAAACACTTTGACCAAAGGGAATTTAATAAATGAATGTACAGTATCTAGCTTTCAAGAGACAGGCATATTATTGGCAAACAATGCCGGTTTAACCCATACGGTGTAAATGCCACATTTACAAAACAGTTATGGTAACTCTAATAAGAAAGCCTTCCCCAGCTCAAACCCAGAGCTTAATGTGGAGAGCTAAGCTCAGACTGAAGAGCAGATTCAGCCTGTTGATTCACACTTCTCAGCGCACATCTCTGACACGGCTAAGTGACTGTGAGATGCTGAGCGTTGTCTGGCATTGGAAAGTCAACAAACAAACTGGAAAAGGAGGTGTGTGTGGGGGGGGGGGGTGCCCTCCAGAGCAGGTGGCAGAGCCCCACAGATGCACCGTAGATGCAGTCAGGCAGATAATGTCC
>JAODTR010000013.1:3244204-3255363 GCA_025399935.1 Amblyopsis rosae
GCCTCTTCATCAGCACTCCGTCACATAAGAGACCGTCTCTAGTCTCAGCCTCTTCATCAGCACTACGTCACATAAGAGACCCTCAACTGAACGTAATGTAAGAAAGAGATGAGGTCTGTAAGGGGGTAGAGAGGTTCTGTAGGGTCCAAACCCAGGACAAGACGCAGCTCTATGCTAGCTGCTCTATGCTAGCAGCTCTATGCTAGCTGCACTAGCCTAGCTGCTCTATGCTAGCTGCACTAGCCTAGCAGCTCTATGCTAGCACAACCCACCTCTCCTTTCCTCTGCAGCTCGGTGCAGAACAGCGAGCGGGGGAAGAAGCTTGGGATTGCCGTGGCAACCACCAGCCGCAGCGTTGTGCAGACAGGCAAGGCAGTCGGTAAGTGGTCCGATGCTAAAAGTGAGACAATGCAAATAATCTATGTCCCGGGGGGGGGGTTATGCTTTATAGCTAGGCTACCATATGATGAACAGCCTTAAACAATTTGTTCACCAATATGTTCACAGTGCCCACTGGGTCGCTTACATAGCCTTTAGACATAGCAACACGGTGGCCCAGTGGATAGCGCTGTGGCCTCACAGCAAGAATGTCCCGGATTTGAACCCCGGTCGTCCCGGTGTGGAGTTCGCATGTTCTCCCCGTGTCTGCGTGGGTTTGCTCTGGGTGCTGGGGTCCCCCACTATCTAAAAACATGTTAGGGTCACCCTCCAGCCAGTGCTGTTGAACAGACACTGGCTTTACGGAAACTACGAGCGACAAGGTATCATCATTTTACGGACATGATAAGATAGAGCGCCACCATATCATACAATGTTATTGTGCAGCACTGCACACCACACACATGCATAATAATATGCTCTCATAACATGCCACTGACTACTAAGTAGTAAATACTATATGAAGCATATCCTTAAACAAGTCAGTCACAAACCTGCTCACTTGAGCTACTGTAGTTCTTGTTTAGATACTGATGTTGATGGCTATCACATAGGAATGTTTGTACATTACACATTGATAGAACAGTTTGATTATCCACAATTCAACCGTTCAGTTATCTTAAGAAACTACTTTCTTACAAAGTAGGCTAGTCTGAATATGGGTCCAAAACTGCCAACTGCTCGTTTACTCATATTCCTTAAGTTCATAAGGGTCCATGGATCAAAAGAGCCAACGTGTAGGCCTGCTCTGTGTTCAAGGGAAAGGAGCAGCAGGATGCTAGCTTCCTCTGGATAGTCTGGAGAAATCTAACTAACTAACTAACTTTGATACGCGACCTGACGCTAGCCTAGATTGATTAGTTGATCTAAACTCTGCTTTAAGTCTCTTCTCCAATTGACTACAGTAGGAGTGCAATATCGTGTTTCACCATTCATTTGTAGGGGCGCTGTTTCACTAACCCTAGGATAGCTAGGCTACAATGAGAAATCGCACTAATTCTGTGCTGTTCCTCTGATGAAACAGCACAGAATTACCTGTTAAACAAAATGGGGATGACAACAGACTACCGTATGCAAATAACACAGGGAAGCTTCCTTGGCCTCTGGGACAACATGCCACATGACCTCACCTGATATGACCTCCCATCCCCTCAGGTCAGTCAGTGGGCGGGGCTCTGACCAGTGCCAGGTCAGCCATGTCTTCCTGGTTTTCCACACTGGCCCCGCCTCCTGCCATAGCCAGCCAGCTGGCGCCGGAGCCTGCCCCCAGCCCCACCCTAGCCCCGCCCCCCAGCCCCCCACCCCTAGCCCAAGAGGAGCAGGGCGATGAAGGAGAGCTGTGATCAGAGAGCTAATCGCCCTCCCACCACAAGACGGCCTGCAGCACTAGAAGGCTCATCTGTGTTTTCTGACCGCACACGCGCCCCCTACTGGACACCTTGAGCCAAGGCACCAGTTTTATGCCTACGAACTGTCTCTCTGTCTTTCCGTCTGTCTGTCTCTATCTGATTTTCCACCTGTCTGTCTGTCAAGTGGTGATGTACGAGGCAAGAGGCGTCTTGGGTTCCACAGTGTTGCAGTGTGATTGCATCGTTTACTGTAGCGGACGAGCAACCTGCTTCTCAGTGACTGTTGTTCTGACGTTGTCACAGCAACCATGCAGTTTCCTCCGAGGCATACAGTAACCATAGCTACGATAGAGATTTTATTTTTTTCCTCTTGTGAAGCACCCTGCTACACATTCATGAAAGCATTTATAGGTCAAATAATCTGGTGTCTAGCACCCCCACTGGCCAGCATGTTGTACCCAAAATGTCTCACGCGAGACAGCTTGGGTTCATTAACCACACTGGCTGGAAAGTTACAGATTGGACTTTTTAATGTATTTTTATAATATCTGAAATGATGACACTGATTATTATAGCCCACAGAGACCATTAAGGGAGGCCTCAGTTTGTTTGATAAATGTGTTTGATACACTCAACAGTTCAGACTGTTGCCATGAGAACAGATGAGAACACCCCTACTGGATATGTTTAGAAGCTTCAAACCCTCGACTTCCCCGCCCACAAATGTTCTAGGATGCAAGTCTGTCCCTGTGAGACCAGGTATCTTTGTGCTGGTGTAGCTCGGAAGTGTGTATTTATTGCATATAGGTTGTCGTATTTACTCCCTGTAATGCGTGTTGTCACGGCAACACTGGAGCAGACACTACATCGCTGGACCACTATATATTATGAACATCTTCATCAACACATCGTCACATTTGAGATTGATTTCCCTTTTTTCCTTTTATACTGCTGCAGCCACTGGAATCTTAATTTTGGATGTTTTATCTCTGTATTAGGTACCATCTATTGTTTGACGTGTATTTAAGACATGAAAGCTACTTGTGATTGGAAAGTCACAAGATATTTTCTTTACACTTTTAACAGTATGAGAATGTAGTATTTTATCAATGCTACAGTGTACTGTTGCATTAAACATATTACAGCAGTTAATGTGTTGGGCAGTTACTCGTTACGGTAATAACTTTTTTCAGTAACTAGTAGTGTAACAAATGAAAGTTTCCTAATTACTAGGCCATGTAATGCTGCATTACAAGAACGAGATTTCCCCCTAGACTTCTTATCTTATGAAGACGTGCCTTTATTTTGCTGGTCCTAGCAAACTCATGGTAGGTTAACTGAACCGTCCTGCCAATCATCTGGTTTGAGAGGTGTCACTGTTTGACTGATTGTTGACAAAGGTTAATTAAGAGGATTCAATTCTAAAATCAGCTGGCTACACAGGTTGGCAAGGGGCGAGACAAGGTAGCGATTGTAAAAGTAATGTAACTAATTACTGGGTATTAAAAGTAAAGTAGTAATACTTTTTGAATAATAGTAACCCATTACAATTCCTCAGTAAACTGCCCCACACTGGTCTTTTGGTTCACCTGGACTGCAAACCACCTAATTATAAGGCCTCATTTGAACATTTAGTTGTTTTGGAAGGCTGTGTTGTATGGCCTGTAGTGGGGATTTACTCTTTAAAACCACCGCATGTGTCACTGTTCACTGAGTTTTATCCATACAGTTTAAGTACCTCTAGATGTGTTCTTTCATGATTCAGATACTGGTGTTACATAACATTTTTATTTGTATATGCTCAACGATTGGCTCTCAAAATGGGAAAATTTCAAGCTCAAATGTACATTTGTTGGTCTATGAACACCAGCATTGACGAGTCATCACAGGACAGTTCTGCCAAGTCGAAACACTAGCAACATTAGCGCTGACAGAAGCAACGCAAGTCTGCTTCGGGAACGTTTTTGGTATGTTTTTTAATAAATTAATGTTATTCAAAATACAGTGAATAGGATGCAGTCAACATGCTGCAGAGTGTTGTCATGTTCTGGGCAGGAACGCCACCCTTGCTCTCCACCGCTGACAGTGGTTGCTGGGATCGTTGCCGTAGCAAAGGCCCTGCGCCAATCAGCAGCAAGATTCCTCAACGACGTCGACGGAAAGAAAATCATATCCGTCCGGAGACACGGGCACTAACCCTACACATAATTGCGCTACAGTAATGTCCGATGTTAAATTAAAACGACAATACAAAATAGACCTGTAATTCCCTATCAGTCTGTTGAACAGCAGAGACACACAGGAAGTACATGAGGAGGGCCAATAGCAGGGGACCGTGCAGACTAGTGGGCGGAGCCTATGGATGATGGGGTGGAGCTGAGGGGGGAGGAGGCTGAACCTGCAGCCACCTCCCCCGGAGGAGAGGGAGGGAGGGAGGGGGCTATACGTGCGGGAGGGACACCATCTCCCCGTCCACCTCAAACTCCTCCGCCCCGTCGGGGGAGAACAGGTAGGTGGGGGGTTTCCACGGTGACTCGTCCAGGCAGGAGGGGTAGAGCTTTCCCACGGCGCAGCGGAAGTCCTTGCCCAGGTCCCACAGGGCGCGCTCCGACACCGGCTGCCGTGGCAACCAGCGGTCCAGCTCGGCGTCGTAGCGGTAGATGGCGTAGCGCGCGCGCTCGCTCATGTGCGTCTCGCGCATGAAGATGCACAGCGAGCCGAGCAGCACCACGGCGCGCACGCACGGGTCCGAGTAGCGCTTGGCGGGGATGTTGGCGCCCGAGCGCCACTCGTTCTTGGCCACGTCGTAGATCTCCACGGCGACCGAGGAGCCGTCCACCGTGCTGGTGGGTGCGCGCGCCCCCGAGTTGCTGACCACGTGCAGCCCGCCCACGTAGAAGATGAGGTCGCCGAGCACCTGGGCCGAGGCGAAGCAGCGGCTGGTGCGCCGGCCGGCCATCTCGGCCCAGGCGTCGGCGCGGGGGAAGTAGCAGTACAGCAGGTCGTGCGTGAGCACGTAGATGCGGTCGCGCGCCGCCACCGCCGTGCTCCAGCTCCAGGCGCGCGGCAGCGGGCTCACGCCGCTCCACTCGTCCTTGCGGTCGTCGTAGCGCTCCACCGTGCGTCGGTTCAGCTCGCCGCCGCCGCTGTCTCCGCCAATGGCGTAGATGAAGCCGTCGCAGTGCACCAGCGAGGGCTTGACGCGGGCGGAGCGCATGGGCGCGCGCGCCACCCAGGCGTTCTGCTGCGCGTCCAGCCAGAAGAAGCTGGCCACGGGACGGAAGGCGGCCTGCAGCGAGCCGCCCTTGCCGGCCCCCGGCGGCTTCAGCGGCACCTGGCCCCCGGCGATGAACACGTCGTTGTCGGGCGTCACCAGCGTGCCCACCTTGTGCAGCTCGCCCGGCGGGCTGCTGAGCCGGTACACCTTCTCCGCCTGTGGGCTGTAGCACACCACGGCGTGGGCGTGGCTCGCCATCACCAGCGGGCGCTCGGGCGCCGCCTCCGTGAAGATCAGCATCTCCTCCTTGGTCATGCCCAGCCTGGGCTTGAAGAACTTGGGCATGGACTTGTAGAGGCCCTGCACCACCACAGACTTGTCGTTGGGCGGCAGCCCCTGGAACCAGGCGCGCTGCGTCACCTCGGAGAGCGCGTCGATGCGGATCTGGCTGAGCACGGAGGACAGGTGCTGCGAGCGCGCCTCCATGTTGTACTCCAGCCACAGCATGGCCGCCTCGCGCACCGTCTCCTCGCGCTCCACGTTGAGGTTGTCGCTGCTCAGCACGTCCAGCAGCAGCGGGTGGGACAGCTGCAGGAAGGCCTCCTGGCGGTACACCGCGGGGAACTTGTGCTCCAGCATGCGCTGGGCGCTCTGCTTCAGCTCGGGGCAGCTGTACAGGTCGCCCATGCTCAGCATGCGCACGCAGTTCTCCGCATTCACCTTGTTCACCAGGTAGTCGCGGCAACGCAGCAGCACGTCATCCACCTGGGGGCGCCACAGGGACACATTAACGGGGACCACCTGAACCATCTACTCCCCCACAGAGGTTAGCCAGGCCCAGCCTACACGCCAGATGTTAGCTACCTACACGCTGTGTGTGCTAGCCAGCCGCCCACAGGCTGTGTGTGCTAGCCGCACACAAGCTAAATGCTAGACGCACACAAGCTAAATGCCGTACCTGCAGGAAGCAGGCGGTCTCGTACAGCGGCTCCACGGTGCTGTCGCTGATGCTCAGGTTTCCCGTGTAGGCGTAGCTGATAATGACCTGCAGCGTGGCTGCGTCCACGTTGCGCAGGTGCACATGGGTCTGCTTGCTCTCGCTGAGGCCGCTCAGGAACATTGCCCTGGGGAGGGGGGGTTTAGCATGTTAACGTGAGCATCACGTTAGCATGTGGCCTTAGCAGCAGGCCCGTAACTCTGGTCCACATCATGTACAGCTCAACATCTCTTGATAAAATACATGAACGATTTGTGGATAATATCAAATTATTATTTTTAAGTCAAGCTTCAGTTCAATATTTAATGTGTGATAGACTTAAAACGTGATGATAGAGTATTAGGCCTATTACATTAAATGACAGGACCGTGTCAAGTAAAACAAGAATAAAACAAGAGAATAGTTCTGTAATTATATGTAAACAATCACTGACATTGAAATGATGTTCATGAATGATGCCGAGCCATTGCTATGACCCTGACAGGCGACTATGGCGACCAGGTTCGACTAAGTGGGTACTACATGCAAAGACCCGTGCTGACGCGAGTAGAGCTGATTCTATGCAAAGGAAAAGCTCCCTGAAGCGAGTAGAGTGGAGCTGGTCCCTCCTCACCTGAAGTAGGAGCTGCAGCACGCCAGCACCACCTTGTGGCAGGGGAACTCGGCCTCCTCCACCATCAGCACCACGTCCGTCAGCAGCCCCTGCTGGTGGAAGAGGCTGAGCTGCTGCAGCAGCGAGACGGCGTAGTCGCCGCTGACCGGCCCGCGCTCGCCCCCGTCCGACATGGTGGCGGCCCACCTGTCTCGCCCCAGGGCTGGAGCCTGGCGGCCGGCCGACCCGGCCCTCACGCAGCTGGGAGCCCCCGGGGCGAGGGCGGGCGGGCGGGGCTCCTCGGCAGCTCCGCTGGCACCGGCGTGCTGTGTGGCGGAGCGGCACCTCCTGGCGACGACACTAGGGGGCGCTGGGGCACTGCTGGGGTCTGCGCTGCACCGGGGCCAGAGCTCATGGGAGGGGGGCGGGCAGAGAACAGCCTGGCCAACCAGGCTCAGCTACACCAGATCTGAAACCCAGCAGGGAGGGGGTTGGGGGGTTACATATTACAACCTCAGCAATGGGGGCTGGCATAAGGTGCTGCAGCCACACCCAGCTTCACTGCGCAGACAGCGTTGTGATCAGGGTGTGAAATTAGACCAGGTGGTGGGTCCTTTGCCTTGTACACCAGCCACAGTGGCGGGTGGAATGTAAAATAAATGTAGACCATTAGTTAAGCCCGACGGACCCGCGACTTTAAATATAGCGTGAGGATGTTTAAGGCGCGACTGCAGGATATCAGCAAACGAGCCTTGGCGCTGGGGAAACGTGGGCGTCGACTGGGAGGTGAGTTATGAACGGGAGGGGCGCGCTGCCCATCGGGGCAGCTCCGGTTTTTGATTAAAGCGCTGCGGTGGGTTTTTGTTTCTTCCGTTCCTAAAAGACAAGGCTAGCTGTGACGTGTTCGTGTATTGGAGACACTAGAGAGCTACTTCATTGATAAAAAGAATAGCCTGCTAGCAAGCACATGTGCAGCCCCATTTACAGATAATATAATAACATCACATTTTTAAGTCTCAATATTCCAATCCCAAATTGTTATCAAAAGCAACTAATATGGTTAATTTTACCTTGCAGTTTTATACCACCGAGTCACAAAGATGAAATCCCATAAAGGATTATACACCACCCCATCTTTTGGACATCTGCTGCTATTACAGATTTTGATACCTCACACAACAACAAGTAATAATTTAACTGATAGCATTGATTTATTTATTTATATAATAAAGCCTGCAACATATAACATGATAGTAGCATGTACAATGGACTTAAGTTAGCAGTGTGGACAATAGTCTCTCGATCCTGTCTGCCTGCAGTGTGACCCCCTCCAGCTCTGGTCAACCATCTGAACGCACCCCCCCCCCCTCCCCAGCTCAGGGAGAACCCCTGTCGAACATACATTATTTCCCTACAATAGAGACCTGCCTGCTCCAATCTGGAAGCACAGTACAGATACACACAGTATATTCCTCCTACCACACACACCAAACAGCGGTTAAGACTTTTCTGCCGACTTTAAATGGTGCAGACACAATATCAATAATAAACACGCTAATAACAAAAACAAGCTACGTCAAGAAATTAAGTCAGCATTAACGAGACAACTAACTGCCTTACACCTGCCTTGACACCAAATATGACAAGTAGACATACCAGTTGATGACAATAAATACATTTAGATTGGCATTTACGTGTATTAAATACACCATCAAAAATGGCGAACGTCAGTTACATTGATCCAGCCTCAAGATTAACATCGCCATTCTTACTTTACACACTCAATTAGCAATTCCTCAATCAAGATAACGTAGGACCACACTGCGTCGACTTTAGGATTCGCCATCGTAATGGCAGGAGACGGGGATGGATGATGCGGTAGAGACCAGGTCTGAACCAGGGCCCTGGCACAGACGCATTGGTGCACATCAACAGCTGTCAACATCCCAACACGTTTCTGCGCGGTGTTGCTACCGCACCACGTCGGCGTGTGTGGCCAAGCAGGCCCGCTGTGTACGGCAGCAAATACGACGGCATTAAATGGAAGTGTCGATGTTGGCTTATGGTTGATATGTGGCATTTCATGTTCAAGCTCATCTGTAGTAACACACTCCATTTAGAAATAGCTGTGGGTAGCGTGCTAGGCAAGACAGCCACAGTGTGACACTTGGGCATTTGCTTTCTCACATACATTACCTCACCAACTGAAGCAGTGTTAATACACGTTAATGCTCGCTATTAGTCAATTAGTAGCTATAGAAGCCGAAATACGATCGTCATGTTGAAGCTGAGGCTAGCCGACTAGCCTACGGCAAAAGCTTGTTTTCTAGCAGATTCCCAGACAAACACGACGCAGCCAGGATAACATAGACCACCGTGTTGTTCCAGACTAACCATGACCATCAGAGAGCCTGTTGTGGCTCCTGGTCACCGAGCTGACCCAGGGAGCTTAGTGCTAACTTACCGCGTTAGCCTAGCGCGGAAACGGCACCGATCACTGCGCTAGCTGTCTCGCCAGTACGCAGAAATCAAACGCCATGTATTGTGATACGAACTCCAAACTTCTGGCTTCAGGTGTGATGCGTATCTGCCTTCACGACAAAGTATTTAATAAACCACGCTCAAATAGAAGTAGACATTAGGAAAGCGTTAGCGTGCTAATGGCTAGCTGCAGTGTTAGCAGGTTAACAGCTAGCGTCCATATCGGCAGATCGTGAGCTAAATAACGTCAGCTAGGTCGAAGGGCAACTTTACGCATTTCCTCCCTCTACTCGGGGTGCTCACAGTAGATGCTGGCGTCCCCGCGATGCAAATCCACCATGGTTGGTCTTCTGGTCAGAAGAAAGCGTGAAGACAGCTCTAGGAGGACTTTGCACAACCAACCGCTAAGCTAATAGCTGCCTGGGACGATGAGGCCAAATGAGGATACTGGGCATGCGCCCAACATGGCGTCAGCTCTCCGTCAGAGCAACACTGACCTCTGCTGGTCAGCTCTGGGCAGACAGGTGAAACGCAGAACACGGACAGACATGGGAGGCAGGTGTTGTCAATCTGAATGATTGGCAAACGTCTTCGTTGGCGTTAGAAGAGTAGAGCTGAAACGCTGTTACTAATATTTGATTGTTTGAAATTTACTTGATAGTTTTCAATATTTGAAAGACACCATAGGCAACTGTTGTTTTATTATAAAAGGTTGTGTAAAGGCACATGTTAAAAAATGGAAGGTAACTATTCTTTTTCAAAATGTGCCTCAATTTGTCTGTTACAGTTTAGCGAGGGCCGCAGCACGGCTGTTTGAGTGTTCCTGTAGCACAGCGGCGTATCTGTACTAATGCTTGTGACCGCTGGCCTCTACAGACGGGAGCCCTGCCAGCGCATTTGGCCAGCCGCAGCGCGCCCACCATCCCAGACCCTTCTTCTACGTGCAGCCCCCGTCCCAGCCCTATTACCTGTACCAGCCGTGGCAGCTGAACCCCTCGTACGCCAACCCCTCCTACGCCCCCTACAGCATGCCCGGAGGTACTGTTCTCTCGCTGTGGTTCTGACCGGTTGCGCCAGTGCAGATAGTCTAAGCCTCTTCTGCTCATCAGCACTGCCTCACGTAAGCAGCATCTGCTGTGACCGTCTGATACATAGACCCCTGTAAGCATTCAGCACTATCGGGAAGATGAATCCGTTTTAATGGTGTTGTCATTCAGCAGTGCAGTGCTTAATTTACTGTCTGTGTGTGTGTTAAGTAACCGTAGCCTACATTAGTTGTTCAACAGACCTGCAAACAGCCACAGTTGTTGTTTAGTTTACCAATGAAGTCCTCTGTCAGTTTAATATCCGACTTGATCACTGTTAGTAGTTGGTCATTATGCATGTCAGTCAGAATACCTCTCCTGTCAAGTAGGCGGGGCTTGAGGCAGTTAGCCAGCACTGTGTCCCAGACGTGTGTGTGTGTGTCCGTGTCCGTGTGTCCAGCCTACAGCTATGGGCGGCCATGTTTGCCCTCATACCCATACATGCAGTACCAGGGGATGGTGCTGCCCCCGTCCCCCCTGCTGGACTACAGGCGCATGTTTGAGCCGCGCTTCCCCTGCCCGCCGTGGCATGAACCCCCCCACCCCGCCCAAGGACCGCGGGGGGCGGACCCCGGGGACCCTGTCGCCCCCAGCGACGCGCTGGCCAAGCTGATTGCGTGCCTTAGCCGCATTCGGGCGGGTGACCTGGCCGGCGAGCTGGACTCGGGCGTGGTCTCCCAGGGCTCAGGGGAGGGAGGAGGCGGCCAGGGGGAAGAGCCACCGGAGGCCCCCGCCCCAGGGGGGCGGAGCATGGAGCCCTGCTGGCCGGGTGGCCTGGAGGAGGAGCTGCCATTGGACAGCTCGTCGGCCCACGAAGATTGCCATGACGACCAGCAGCTGGCGCCAGAAGAGCCTATAGCTGTTCCTCCTGCACCACCAGGGGGTGCCAGAGACACCCAGCCGCCAGGGGGTGCCGGAGGAGACACCCAGCCGCCAGGGGGTGCCGGAGGAGGAGGCACCCAGCCGCCAGGGGGTGCCGGAGGAGGAGGCACCCAGCCGC
>JAODTR010000013.1:3258126-3270513 GCA_025399935.1 Amblyopsis rosae
GCGGTGTGGGGCGTGGTTGTGGTGTGGGGCGTGGTTGAGGTGTGGGGAGTGGTTGAGGTGTGGGGCCTGGTTAAGGTGTGAGGCGTGGTTGAGGTGTGGGGCCTGGTTGAGGTGTGGGGCGTGGTTGAGGTGTGGGGCGTGGTTAAGGTGTGAGGCGTGGTTGAGGTGTGGGGCGTGGTTAAGGTGTGAGGCCTGGTTGAGGTGTGGGGCGTGGTTGAGGTGTGGGGTCTGGTTGAGGTGTCGGGCCTGGTTGAGGTGTGGGGCCTGGTTAAGGTGTGGGGTGTGGTTGAGGTGTGGGGCGTGGTTAAGGTGTGGGGCGTGGTTGAGGTGTGCCGACAGCAAAAACGATCAGATGGACCACCCAATCAACTGCCAAGTATCTTTTGAATGTGCCTCCCTTTACAAATAGTGTCGATGCACGGCTCCCCAGATGGACTTGTGACTTACAAGTCATCTGGCATGTCAGGTTAGTGTTTTGTACTGTCTCAATATAAACTTGGTTTTAGTCAGTGGCTAGAGACCCATGTGATGAAATTGTTTTTGTTGAACTTCTAAATTCACTTCATCAACTTAGTTTCTCGGGTTGCCTTGACCCGGACTCTAGCACAGGGTTGGGCAATCCTGGTCCTGGAGGGCCGCTGTCGTTGATAACAACCCATTCGTGTAAATCAGGTGTGTTGGAGCAGGAAGACATATACAACATGCAGGGCAGTAGCCCTCCAGGACCAGGGTTGCCCACCCTGCTCTAGAATCTGCTGATGCATATCCTAACTGGCAGGAGACTGTACGTTAACGCAGCTTCACCTTTAGAGAGTGGTGTAGTGACAAGTTTGGTGCCCCTACCACGGCTGTGCTCCATGCGGTGACCAGCTGGGTCACGGTGACCCTGGATGCCACTGCTTCAATTATCTGTGGAAATAATGTTTTTGTGGCGTTGCCATGACGCCCTCCTGCTTGTCAGCCCTGATGGCTACATACACGAGAATGACGTGTTTATCCTCAAACCACAAACAGATGTCACACTACAACACTAGTTAATGTAACGTGTCACCACACAACAACACTAGTTAAGGTAACATGTCACCACACAACACTAGTTAATGTAACATGTCACCACACTACAACACTAGTTAATGTAACAAAATGTCACACAACAACCATAAACACAATGCATTAAACACAAGAAAACTAGATGTCAAACCCATGAAACCATTGACAGAGCAGAACTATGTTTTGGTGGTGAATGTATGGTTGCAAGAATATAGAAGCAGTCCTGACTTAAACCTCAGTTCTCTCTACAAGGGGACTCCTGAGTGCCCGGATGACTCCATGGCACTTTGAATCAAACGCACCTCCACTGTTTGTGTGCAGTTCCACTATGCAATACATCCATATGTATGAGTGTCCCTGGCGTTACATTCCTGTCATTAGCGTGGACAGCCTAGCAAGCGCCTGCCGGAGGCTACGCTAGCAAGATGTGGTCTGAGCGTTATCTGAGCAGTTCAGCAGGAGTCTCATCACGGTCGATGGACCCGGAGCAGCTTCAGAGGCTGTGGGTTGTAATCAGCGGCCATTAGTATTCTCCAGAGCTCCGGCTTGAGAAGGAACCTCAGAAGTGATTGTGCAGAAACATTGTTTGTGCATTCAGTTTAAATAAAACAATAATAAAATAATATTCCCGGTTGGTCACAAAATAGTACAGGCCTCATATTCATATCATCTTTACAAGACGTGTTACTATGGAAACTAGTTACTTTATACATTTGTAAAGCAAAACAAGCAGAACAAAAAATAGGTAAAGTTAAAAGTGATGTTATATTAATTTGTGTTTACATAATATCTAACAAATCCAAGTCCACGATGAGGAAGTGGTTATAATCAGTTCAATGAACTACAAGATTTTAAGTAACTTTTCTATTTAATTTATTACAAATCTTAAAGCCTTAAAGCTTGTGTATAAAAAACTCAGAATTGGAATTGTAGATTCCAATCATAGTGCTTTTCTAACCTTCTGGCCCCTCAAAGCACTTTGCAGTGTTTTACCTCATATTCACACACTGATGGTGATTGCTGCCATGCAAGGTGTGACCAACCACTGGGAGCAGTTAGGGGTTAGGCATCTAGCTCAAGGATGCTTACAGGTAGGTCAACACTGGGGTTTGAACCCAGAACCTTCTGGCTGGGAGCACAACACCCAGACCACTAGACCACCCTGCCCCACTAGATTATATGGATACTGCAGTATAAATACTACCATGTAAACAGTATCATGTCACCACATCTTGAGATCACCACATTAATACCTCCATGGGTCAAATGGAGGTTCTGGGTCCAGACTGGTCAAGTGGTTAAACAGGTGGATAAGATTGATTTGAAACCGTGCCCTCTAATATGCTTCACTAATGCATTCGCCATGGCAACTGGTAATAACAGGTATTTCATCACATGCAAAAGAATCACTGACTTGCCTTTTTTACAGGGTTGTATAACTAGTGCTCAGCTAACTAATGCATTAGGTAGGATAATTATATTTCTTTATCCACAGTTTGGCAGAATACATTTGGGTTCCAAGAGCAGGAACATATAGACAAGAGTCCTTGATCTTCAGGGCTTTTGTCTACCGGAGCGCTTGTCCTCATCTTGTAAAGGCTCCAATATTGTCCAGAAATAGACGAACATCTCACATCTCCCCGGTAAATAAACAGAGATGACAAGCGTCTTGCAAGACATTGTACGCTTGGTTCCTTCTACAGATCCATTCCTTTAACTTTGGTAAACACACTGTAAGATAAGCCTTTATTACTGTCATGAACGTTTGTTTTCTACAAATGAATATTCTTGCATACATTGTGCTCTAGAGACATGCTAGTAGAGTGTGTGTGTGTGTGCGCGCACGTCATCTTAGAACCTTTTGACCGAAACTATTTATCTTTTATAGTAAAATATATTTACTGTATAGTGCTTTTTAGCCCAGGACTCTCTTGGACAAGAATTTAAATCTTAATGAGACTAACCTCAATAAAGGACAATAATAAATAAATGAATAAAAAACATTTGGTAACACTCTATTTGAAGTTTGTTCATTAAGACTGAAATAACACTGTCATAACAAAGACATTGATGGGTCTCAGGATACAGTCACAATATGTTGCTTGGTCTCAGTTCTTTTAGACGACATCAAATATCTAAATAGACGTTACAGATGAAGAGGCCATATTCTCACAGAGCCTTTCACTTCTTGATAGCTGACGGATGTCTGCGGCATTGCTAACACTTTCCCACAGAAGCTTTCATCTCAAAGGTTAAGCTAGAGAGTTGAGTGCTTCATGTTGACGTGTCAGCACTCTCATTCTGCATGGGGTTGGACCTCTGACCTCTGAGCCAGTGGCTCCCAGCTGGAGCCTCACACAAGACAACAGGGTTGTGATTGACACCTGCCTGGCCAGAGGGGGCAGCACACTGGGGAGTCTGCAACACCAGGGCCGGTCTAGACTGCAGGCAGGTAGGCAGAGAGACAGGCAGACAGAGAGACAGACAGAGAGGCAGACAGGCAGGCAGGCAGGCAGACACTGTGGTAATATTACTTTATTTAAAGCCAGGACTTAGTGCTCACCTCAGATTTCTATTTCTGTTGTAAAATATGTTCCATATCAACCACTCGGGGAAAGGCTTTAAAGTAGAGCCACAGCAACGTCAGCGCTCCATTGACATGCAGCTCAGAGGCTTCTTAAAGCTCACCTACTCCTCTCTCCGGTGTAGCGAGCCGTCTGATTGGTCAGCCGAGCAGTGGGTGGGGCTGTGTGTGTGTGTCAGAGGGTATAATAAAGTGATGAGAGGGAGGATGGAGATAGAAGCGCTATGCTGAGAGTTCTGCTCTCTCTCTCTCTCTCTCTCTCTCTCTCTCTCTCTCTCCCTCTCTCTCCCTCTCTCTCTCTCCCTCCTCCTCCTCTCTGACTAGTTCGCGTTCCCCTCTGCGCTCTGCTCCCTGGCGGATCACAAGAGCCTTTCTCTCCGGTCAGACCTGCAGAGCCATAGCACAGCACCCCTTCCCCCGGGGGTAACGGACTAGAGTGCGTCCAGCGGCAGATGACCATGAACGCCAGCCTTGCCCGCGGCCTGGTGCCTGTCCAGCAGAACCGCAGCCAGGGCGCGGGCTGCTATGAGCAGCTGCTGATCTCCACCGAGGTGTTCCTGACTCTGGGCGTGGTGAGCCTACTGGAGAACCTGCTGGTGGTGGCAGCAATCGTCCGCAACCGGAACCTGCACTCGCCCATGTACTTCTTCATCTGCAGCCTGGCCGTGGCCGACATGCTGGTGAGCCTGTCCAACGCCTGCGAGACCGTGGTCATCGCACTTATCAGCGCCGGCCGGCTGGCGGTGCCGGCGTCCGTCATCCGCAGCATGGACAACGTCTTCGACTCGCTTATCTGCAGCTCGCTGCTGGCCTCCATCTGCAGCCTGCTGGCCATCGCCGTGGACCGCTACGTCACCATCTTCTACGCGCTGCACTACCACAGCGTGGTGACGGTGCGGCGCGCCGCGCTGGCCGTGGCCGCCATCTGGGCGTGCTGCGTGGGCGCGGGGGTGGCCTTCATCGTGCACTCGGAGAGCCCGGCGGTGCTGGTGCTGCTCATCAGCGTGTTCCTCAGCATGCTCGTGCTCATGGCCTCGCTCTACGTGCACATGTTCCTGCTGGCTCGCCTGCACATCAAGCGCATCGCCGCGCTGCCCGGCGCTGCGCCGCTACGGCAGCGCGCCAACATGAAGGGCGCCGTGACGCTCACCATCCTGCTGGGCGTGTTCGTGGTGTGTTGGGCGCCCTTCTTCCTGCACCTGGTGCTCATGATCTCTTGCCCCAGGAACCCCTACTGCGCCTGCTTCATGTCCCACTTCAACATGTACCTCATCCTCATCATGTGCAACTCCGTCATCGACCCGCTCATCTACGCCTTCCGCAGCCGCGAGATGAGGAAGACCTTCAAGGAGATCTTCTGCTGCTACAACATGGCCAACCTGTGCATCTGCGAGCTGCCCGGCAAGTATTAGCTACATGCCAGAAGCTATGCTAGGAGCTACGTGCCTGGAGCTACGTGCTAGGAGCTATGCTATGAGCTATGCTAGGAGCTACATGCTAGGAGCTACGTGCTAGGAGCTACGTGTTAGGAGCTATGCTATGAGCTATGCTAGGAGCTACATGCTAGGAGCTACATGCTATGAGCTATGCTAAGAGCTACTTGCTAGGAGCTATGCTAGGAGCTACATGCTAGGAGCTACATGCTATGAGCTATGCTAAGAGCTACTTGCTAGGAGCTATGCTAGGAGCTACATGCTAGGAGCTACATGCTAGGAGCTTTGCTATGAGCTATGCTAGGAGCTACATGCTAGGAGCTACCTGCTAGGAGCTATGCACTAGCAGCTATGCTATGAGCTAATAGCGGGGAGCTGCGCACTAGGCGCTATGCGCTAGCAGCTATGCTAGGAGATATTATCTAAGAGCTACTAGCTTGGAGCCCCTGGGCTGCATAGTTTCTTTCCCCAAAGTTTAACTGAAATATAAAAAGGCTATCTTTACTTGGAGAATGGTTGCTAACGCTCCATCCTCCTGCCGCTTATAGGATATTCATTAACATGAATACCAATTAGTATAACTGTAAGAATCTATTTGTTTATTCATTCATTTATGTAAGATGCATAACATGGACATTATGATGATGGTGTGTTTCTGTGAATATCAGAATGATGTAAGGAATTGTGAGGCGGCCAAGTAGCTCCGTCTGTAAAGGATGATCCAGCTACGCTCAAGGAAGTATGAAAAGAAGCATTAAAGCACCTTTCCTTAGCATTTAAAGAATCCAAACAGCTGACCAGCTGTTGTCATGGCTGCGACTTAATTTCACTCAGCTACAAGAAGGTTCCTGTAGCAACAAAGACTATTGGGATGGAGTCCTGAAGGGCTCATCCCCCACACACCCACAGGAAGTCATTTTCCACCCACAGGAAGTTGTGCCACACTCACAGGAAGTTGTGCCACACCCACAGGAAGTCATGTTTGACAGCCAGATCTGGAGAATATGACAAATGGAGGAGCATCATAACCTGTAGGGTTTGAAATAACAAACAAATAAACATGAAAGTTATGCAAAACATTTGTGGCAGTCTATTGGCTACCACTGCATCTCAAATATTGTCTCTGACAGTGTTTGAAGTCTTGCAGACTGACGAGAGAATCTGTTAGGGAGCATTGGAACCCGTTAGCAGCTGAACAGGCATGTGTTTTCTTTAACGTCAGCGTGTGGACACAACCACGTGAGTCTGATCGATGTCCCTTCAGCTCCCCAAGACTGAAGGTGAATCTTTGCCAATGATTAATAAACCGTTCTGCTTAAACTGAGGAAGGTTTACAACAACCCTGTAAAATAGGATACAACATTGTGATGCTTCTGCGTAGGAGAGAACATATTCTGAAGTGCATTCTGAGCAATGCGTGCCTGTACTGTAGGTATATGTAATGTACTGCACCCTGCTAATGCACAATGCTGGTGATGTAGTCCTGTGAACGTTCTGACTGGTGTTCAGTGTGGGACCACCAGCCTGCTCTGTGAGGTGTGCTTCTGGTTCTGCAGACCCCCTTCTGCAGACCACCCTATATATATATATATATATATATATATATATACTGTGTGCCATCTCTGTTTTAAACTGGATTGGCTAAATAACAATGAGGGTTATATTTACAGAGTTCTAAAACAAAATCTGCAATATGTCTTACCTTTTTAGCAGCAAGCACATTCCCATACATTATATATTGTATGTTATTTGTATTAAGCTAATCACTTTTTTGGTTAGTTTGTCTTAATGTTGTTTATATATTTATATTTATATATTAAATATATATATTAATTTAGCGTGTGTTTTTGTTGTTATCTGTTAGGAATCTGTGAAATGTATGTTTAACCTTGTACATTATCAATTACAAATTAATATATTAAATCAAATCAAGGCCAAATTATAGGAGTTTGTTAATGTCTTATGTAATATTTGTTTGTATTAATATTATTAATATTATATAAAGTGCAAATAACCCTGTTTGGGTTTGTTTGTATATTTGCACATTTGTGGGGCTTTAATCGTTGCCAATAAATATTAAATAAATGCTCTGATATCGTGTTACATGTGGCTAAGAATATATATTGTATGTTGTTGACATTGTATTGATACATTTACCTAATGTTCTATGCGATGTATAATTTTGTGTATCGTTTAAATTGTTAGACTGTGATGTAATAAGAGCTTTTCTCACTATAAATATTTTTAGCCTACAAACTTATTTCAATAGTTTTCCATGGCTCACTAACTGTATGATGTTTAAATATGTATGAAAGGGTTTGTTGAATAAAGGCCGTCGTCCTGGCAACCGCAGCCATGATTATATATTTTCTTTCAGGACTAACCTTTAAGCATATAGTCAACTTTGTTGATTTAAAACATACAGTAATATATGATTTTACAACAAAAGGTCACTTGAAAGCTTTGTGGCTGAGCGTCAAATCATCTAACATGTCTACAGAACAGTATTCTATGTGTGTTTATAGACAAAGCTATAGCACTTTTATACTGTAGCACTAACACTTTGTTCAGTTCACAGAAAGAACTATAGACTTTAGAATTTGGCCAATAAGTTGTCATTCTGGAAGTTAAAGAAGAATTACACAATAACTGATGGTTTAACAAAACATGTCCTGTAGCCGTTGTGTTACAACCTTGATACTGGCATAAAGCGCTGGACAGTTAACAGCATGGGTGTTTTTAGACCCTTTTTTGGGGGCACCCCTAAACAATGTAAATTACATTTAAATGAAAGATTTAGATTTTCTGAGATAATTTGTAAGCAAAGTTTCAGCCCTCTAATGGTAGATTTTGAGAGCTTACAGGAATCACTTGAATGTGTGAGCTTATACCAACTACTACCCGTTAGAGTAGTCTACAGGTTTGGTCTGTTCTGGCTATTTTAATGTGTTCCCTATTGCGGCGCCGATCACGTGGGTGCTTCGGAGCCCGAGCACCTACCTGCTCCAGGTACATTAGGTAGGACGCTTATCTATGCATTGGCTTGACCCTTTTCACACACAAAACTTGGTGTAATCAAGTATTGCAAGCTAATTGTAAGCTAATACACTTTTTGTAAAATTCACCAAATATCTCCTTGCATTTTGCTAGTTTAACGGGAAACATTTTTTTCCCCGATACTTCTACACAGCCCTGTCTCAAAGTGGTGAACACTGTGTTATTATCACTTTGCTTCACAATGCATTTCAATAGGGAACTGTTTTCTATATATATTTTTTTTTTCAATGAAAGACTTGAATTGAGACAATTCTGTTTTAGTGCTTTGGACTGATACATATGTGTACATTTAATATTTATTGATACATTTAACTGAATAAGAATAATTCCTTAAAGGTGAAGAAGATTTTACTTTTTTACACTAAAATAAGTATTATAATGAGATTAACAATCTATTTTACAAATGCACCTAAATCAAGAATTTGCACAATTAACAGACATAAAAACATAAAAATATACAAGGAATAAGAAAAATTACAGAATCATAAATAAAGAAATTCAGCAAAATAGTCATTCAAGTTTTCAGCATCATAATCAACTAACATCCACAGCCGATGTTCCTGCCTCCAAGTCATAACAGTGCATTACAAGCATTTAGGGAGACTAGCTCTTTATGGGTTAGATGATTTGACAAAATGTTCCAAGCAGCAGGTGCAGCATATTAAAAATATATTTTGTTACAGATTAAAGTGCTTGGATAAGCAGAAGATATAGAAACACATGAACATCTCAGCCCATCGGCTTCATGGTCAGGACAACCTCTGAAGAGACACAGAATAATGAATGCTCTTCATTACCTCACAATGTAAGACCATTGTTGATCATGTTTTTTGTAAATCTTCAGTTTCTTAGAAATTGAAAAAAAGATTTCCAATTTAATCATAGAACTTTTGGTGTTATATAACAATTGTTCAGAATCCTTAGTTAGCAAAGTTATCTTCTGAGGAGCAGACATCTAGCTCAAGGATGCTTCAGATGAGTTAGGATTCTGTTACGCTCTGACTTCAATGTATTTCAGCTGGACCACATGTCAGGGGCAATATCGATGTCTGCAATCAGTCCTGTACTGAAGCGTCCCTCAAACTAATGGATGTTGGTGGGAGGTTCTTTATTTTTATTATTGTTTTTCTTTTTTAGTTTTTAGTTTTTTTCTTTACTTGAATTAAATAGTATGAAATACATGAATGTATTTTTAGACTATCCACTCCTAAATGATATATGCAGTGTGCTTGTCTTTAGCCTCCACACATTATTTCACAGGTCTATCTCGAGCCACCTCTCTCTCAGTGTGCCTTTAAAACCAGCATGTGTTTTTCTAAAGATATGTTTTAGAGAGGCTTGTCTTTGTGCTTCTCTTCAGGATTTTGCTGATATTAGATGCCGTCAAGGTTTAGAAACAACCTGATGAAGTAGAAGGTTATTTGTTCTGCGTATTCGCTCTATAGATGGCGTGTGTGTGGGTGTAGGTCTGTGTGTATAGGTGTGTGTGTGGGTTTGTGATGGAGGTTGTGTAATATTAATAATGCTCTGATTTCCGTTAGCAGTGTTCATGAGGTGTGGTTTAGGTGAGACATAGGCAGTGCTGGCCCACCAGAGAGGACAGGCAGGCCTACATAGAGCACAGCGCCCCCCACTGGCCCAAGTGTTGTCCACACACTGACATCACACAGGACAGGTTGGTTTGAAAGGAAGCACTGATCACTGCATGAAGATAGTGAACAGCAAGGCAAGAGACTGACATCATTCTCAAAGAACTGCTACAATGGTCCAACCAGTAGCTTCAAGCCTCTAAATCTCACAGAGCCACTGTTTGAAATACTGAATGCTTCATCAGGCAAAGGATTATGGGTAGTACATCCATACAGGCTTGTGATTGGATGTTTGACTAGGACTCACGGCAACGTTGTGAAGAAAGACACCTGCCTCTATACAAGGCATGTTGATGTTCACCTGCCTCTATACAAGGCATCCTGATGTTCACCTGCCTCTATACAAGGCATGCTGATGTTCACCTGCCTCTATACAAGGCATGTTGATATGATGTTCACCTGCCTCTATACACGGCATGCTGATGTTCACCTGCCTCTATACAAGGCATGCTGATGTTCACCTGCCTCTATACAAGGCATGCTGATGTTCACCTGCCTCTATACACGGCATGCTGATGTTCACCTGCCTCTATACACGGCATGTTGATATGGTGTTCACCTGCCTCTATACAAGGCATGTTGATATGGTGTTCACCTGCCTCTATACACGGCATGCTGATGTTCACCTGCCTCTATACAAGGCATGTTGATATGGTGTTCACCTGCCTCTATACAAGGCATGCTGATGTTCACCTGCCTCTATACAAGGCATGTTGATGTTCACCTGCCTCTATACAAGGCATGTTGATATGGTGTTCACCTGCCTCTATACAAGGCATGTTGATATGGTGTTCACCTGCCTCTATACAAGGCATGTTGATATGATGTTCACCTGCCTCTATACACGGCATGCTGATGTTCACCTGCCTCTATACAAGGCATGCTGATGTTCACCTGCCTCTATACAAGGCATGTTGATATGGTGTTCACCTGCCTCTATACAAGGCATGTTGATATGATGTTCACCTGCCTCTATACAAGGCATGTTGATATTCACCTGCCTCTATACAAGGCATGTTGATATGGTGTTCACCTGCCTCTATACAAGGCATGTTGATATTCACCTGCCTCTATACAAGGCATGTTGATATGATATTCATCTGCCTCTATACAAGGCATGCTGATGTTCACCTGCCTCTATACAAGGCATGTTGATATGGTGTTCACCTGCCTCTATATAAGGCATGTTGATATTCACCTGCCTCTATACAAGGCATGTTGATATGATATTCATCTGCCTCTATACGTGGCATGTTGATATTCAAGCAGCAGATGATTTTCAATGCAAGTGAGATGTCTGTGTTCTGGTATCGACTAAGCTTTCAGTCTGACAGCTGAGTGATGTAGCTGAAGGTCACAAGCACAAGCGCTTAGCCCATGAAAACATTATTACAACCAGCTGAACGAGATATAGGCCTGCTGATATCTCACCCCATCATCGATGCGTTACTCTAATCCAGCCAGGTGTCAGAAAAGCAAACGGAAAAGCTGTTAGCGTGAACATCAGATGTTGCTTCATTACGCTCTCTCAGTCTTAAATTGGAGACACCCCCACTGGTTGCGGATTGGTCCGCTGTCCAGGTGGCTGTGCCTACGCTGAAGTGATCACAATTTCCAGGCTATAATCTCAGTGACTATTGCTCCAAGAGCAGGGTTAGGACATGCATTAGACCATTATCGTTCTTTCTGGTGTGTTTATCCAGACATGTGCACTCAATTCTGGAACATTGCATGCACATCCAAAACATGTTATGCATAGCACAACATTTAATGTTGGGTTTTATGTTGGCTTTCAATAGACTAATGGAAACCTCAATGAATGGGATGTTCTAATATTGCCTCCCAAAGACCCAAACTATTCTTTAAATAGATATTTGTATTCATGTGCTGGCTAATTGCAACACAGTTCTGACATTATATTCCTCTGGGCTGCGTGTCTGTAGCTGAGCTATCCAGTAATACATGTACCCAGTAATACATGTACTCCCATTGGGATACGTATACAGTAATACATGTACCCAGTAATACATGTATCCAGTAATACATGTACCCAGTAATACATGTACCCAGTAGTACATGTACCCATTAGTACATGCATCCAGTAGTACATGTATCCAGTAATACATGTATCCAGTAGTACATGTATCCAGTAGTACATGTACCCAGTAATACATATATCCAGTAGTACATGTACCCAGTAATACATGTACCCAGTAATACATATATCCAGTAGTACATGTATCCAGTAATACATGTACCCAGTAATACATGTTCCCAGTAGTACATGCATCCAGTAGTACATGTATCCAGTAGTACATGTACCCAGTAATACATGTACTACTGGGTACATGTATCCAGTAGTACATGTATTACTGGATACATGTACCCAGTAATACATGTATCCAGTAGTACATGTACCCAGTAATACATGTACCCAGTAGTACATGTACCCAGTAGCACATGTATCCAGTAATACATGTATCCAGTAATACATGTACCCAGTAGTACATGTACCCAGTAATAGGCATACAAGGCATACACGGTGGCCCAGTGGATAGCACTGTGGTCTCACAGCAAGAAGGTCCAGGGTTCAAACCCCAGTCGACCCGGCCTT
>JAODTR010000013.1:3276272-3293489 GCA_025399935.1 Amblyopsis rosae
CGAAAGGGGGTCAAACACAGTATTAGTATGGTGTTCCTAATAATCCTTTAGGTGAGTGTATATATATATATATATATGACATGCTTAAACTTCATCTCAGTAACCCACCATGAGTGGTTGGCCAGCAGGGTGGCTGTGAAAATGCTCATGCGAACAGGGTTTCCAGACTATCATCTCAAATAAAATATAACTGAGAGCAATTGCAAAAACCTGAAACCCGTTCCTACTGCTGATTGCAATGGCTAAAGTTTTCTAGTTTTAAACATAATGCATAGCTTCAAAGTATGCAGCCACCGAGGAACACCTCAACAGCAATTAAAATAGCTATCGTAAAAAATATTGCAGCAAGCCGCAGTTTTAAAGATTAACTTTAAAGTTGAACTGACTATATTCCTTACCTGGCAGTCATCGTGTTAATAGTTGTTTTAAATTGGTTTCTTGCTTAAAGCCAGATTTGTATTTCAATCTATGCTGCTTCTCACCAGCATACTGTTAATGACTGTGAAGGTGTTTCAACTATTTGAATGTTTTAATCACACCTATATAATCTATGTGGATCTTTATAATGTCAATAAAGTCCATAACATGCACCTAATTATGTCTGTAACATTCTGGATAGTAATAATGTCTATATATTCCTGAACAGTGTGGATAACTCATGTCTGCACATCAGTTTGTTTTGCACATCAATGTACTGTACAAATGTTGCATTATAAATTTGGATGAAACATTGTTAAAAAAAAAAGCTTTAATTGGCATCTAAAACATTGGCATCCAGTTGGAACTATTAAATCATGCATGACGTGTGTTATAGTCTTTCTTCTGCATATTTTTAGGATCACCATCCTACAGGCATGTGAAACGGTGTGTGCTTCGTTCTGTGTGTGCCTTTTGTGTATCCATGCACGTCGGCGTGCGCACATATGTGTGCTTTGGTCACACAGCAGATGGTTTTCCCCGTCGCGGTTCCTATGGCAACCATGAGTCATCTGTGTGTCACACAGATTTCCCACCACTGCCATCCCCCATCCCAATGACCTCTGCATCCAACAACACGTCCACAGTTCACTCCTCCCGTATGTCGCGTGTCAGCGGAGAAGACAGAGAAGGTGCCAGAAGACGCATGCATGCCCACGCACGCGTACGTACTGTAGCCACACACACAGACACAGTCTCTCAAGATGGGATTCTAGCTGACCAGTTCCATACACACACACGCATGCATGCACACACACACACACACACACAAACGCACACGCACACACTCAACAGTTATATACCAGGCCAAGACTGCTTAGATTTACAGTACACATCCTGGCCAAAACAATTGTTATTCGCGATAATATCCCAATAATCGCAATATGCTTAAAACTCAATGGCACTGAAACATACTAGAATCACTTACATTTTGTTAAGAAACACATATGTTTATTGCATCATGTGACACACATTTATTTGAGATTATATTAGGGGGGATACAATGGTCCAGTCGAGCCTTCAGCCATGGTGACAATTGATTGGAAATACTCAGGCTAATAAATAAGTCAGGGAATCAATAGGACTACAGGTTCATGACATAGCCAGCTTTTTCATCTAACTGGTGAGGATATTAAAGCTTGTGAGGTATTATTCACCGCAATGATATTACCTCGAGTGCTTTTATATTATATCCTCCCATTCTACAGTATACTCTGTACAGCTGTACACCACTGTACTGACAATGTACCACGCAACAGCAACACACTAGGAAGATTATTGATGAAACACAGCATTTTTTTGTCAACACAATTTCATAGATCTGTGTCCCTCACAGAGTTTGCAACTTAATTTTGCAACTAACAAAACCTCTCAAACTAACACATACAGTACATCAACGACAACATTGTAATGTTTGTTTATATTCATATATAGCCCATGTTACATTATGTTTTATAAAAGTAGGAAAGCAATGTTCAAGCCTGATGGTTCCTTACACAAAACATGATTCCCAGTCTCTTCCTCAGTCACAGTGACTACAACTTAATTTCAAACTGGAATCGGATTGGTACTCTGTATCGGATGATACCCAAGGTTCAGGTACCTGTATGGTATGGGGTCTGAACATTTTGGATTGTGCCATCCCTACTTACATCTAGCTATTATATTTGTATAGCTGACATAATTTCAAACTAACAGATAGTGTGTCTACATGTTGTGGTACAGTGTTTAGTGTCTCTACAGCATGTTGTGTCACAGTGTTTAGTGTGTCTATAGCATGTTGTGTTACTGTGCAGCAGTGCATGTGTAGTTCAGTGAGCCTCTGTCACAACAAACCTTCTCAGCACAGCAACATAGCAGAGCAATTCTCTCTCTCTCTCTCCTCTCTCTCTCTCTCTCTCTCTCTCTCTCTCTCGCTCTCGCTCTCTCTCCATTCACCCTACAGCGAAGATCCCTCGCCATCCTATCGTTCCCCGTCACTCGTTCACTGTCACCGTCTTTTGTCCATCAGCCCACTTTTATACCCAAACATCCCATCCTATTTGTCTGCCGGATAAGTCATTCTTCTTTGAGACAATACTTTCAGTGATATTTCATAGACGTCTCTCACATGGCCTGGCTATTTAAGCCTGACTGCAGCCTCCCTATTTACTTAGTAATTATAGTAGTGGCTGTAACAAGTATCTGTGTGATTACACACTAGTACACCACACATACATGCATAGTGCATGTCTCCTGGTGTATTCCCTTTGCTGTAACTCCTCTCTCCTGGTGTTTTCATATTTAAAAAGCACAGAACAAAACCTAATATAAGATATACCACTTAAACCACAATATATGCACCGACATGTAGTATTGTGGTAGATACTGTAGCTCTCGCCATCAATGCAAAGGCATGTTATGTTATCTTCTCTTTTCATACAGCATGTCGCTATACTATCCACTGATAAACTGTCAAATCAGTTGCTTTTCCTGGAAAGGGGACCGTCCTTTCTCGAACCTTCTCAAGGTTCCTAGCGGTTAGAAGTTTGGGAGGTTTTCAGTGGCGGGGAGTTTATTTCCTGGGATGCACCTGGGCTTGTGCAGCCCTGAGGTTTGTATCGGGCTGGACTGGACCTGCGAGTAATGGCTGTACATCTGACCTGGACTGGAGGTGGGGTGTAGTTCATACATACCCAGCATGATGAAGGGAATCCCCAGGTAGGTGGAGTTGTACGTGGCCCCGGTCAAGTTGAGGATGCCGGCTGCAGTGAGACCGGACAGCGTGATGGAGACCAGCGCCAGGAGACCCAGCCAGGGCTTGGATCTCACGCAGTCCCTCATGCAGCAGCAGAGCACGGCCAGCACCCCGCACACTCCCAGACTGGCCAGTAGGGGGCGGCGAGCCAGAACTGAGGAGAACTGGAAGTCGGTCCTGAGAGAGGACGATGTGGCGGGAAAGAGGCCGAGCTTCGGCTGCGACTCGGCAAAGCGCTGCAACTCCGCGCAGAAGGCCTTCTCCCATTGGCCGGCCACCCTGTCCATCAGCCCGCCACGGGCCTGGAGGTAGTAGGTCAACTGTAAGGCCCGGGCAGACCGCACCCCCTCTCCTTTAGACCCCGCCCCCTTGACCACGCCCCCTGGACCCCACCCCTGTACACCACCCAGCTGGTGGCCAATGTAAGCATGGCGCCCATCAGCGAGGCGCGTGATTGGATAGTGCAGGACCGGGACTGAGCGGTTGAGGGAGCGTGCTGATTGGATCTCCTCCATGGCCCTGATGACATCATCGATGATGCAGAGGTTCTTGTCGTCAGGCAGACAGAGAGAGGAGAATGAATAGTTGTAGCCGGTCGCCGCAACCGTAACCTGCATCTGGTAGAGACGCCTGTGGAGCTATGCACACACACACACACACACACACACACACACAACGATTAAACACGCTCACACCGTGATCACTCACTCACACTCACACCACAACCACACACGTGCCCGCACACACACACACACACACACAATGACCACACAAAGATTAACACAACTATGAAACACACAGTCGCACCATGATCATACATACAGGCACACAATGACCTCACAAACACACAAAAATTAAACACACTGACAGACAAATATACACACACACACAAATGCATACAGACCATAACACACACCATGAACACACGCACATTTAATACACAGATATATACATATGGATAAACACACACACACACACATACACATACAACTTTATAATCAGAGCAGTATAATCAAATACGGTTCTGTTAAAGTTGTTCTGTTAAAGTTGTCTTAAAGGTGTGTGTGTGTGTTGTTGAGAGGAGCTGTATCACTGCTACTAGTCAGAGGAACAATAAGGACCTTAAAGAGTGCTGACAGCATCCACAGCTCTGGTTACTAGGCAACAGCCTGATGCCAGTTCTCGACACGGCATAAAAACACTTTGGAATACCGCAGTGACCACAATGTGTGTGTGAGTGTGTGTATGTTACTGTACTGTATTGGATACATACAGTATCATACAGCATTAAACTTTATTGTTTGAAGTACTTCCATGGTAATTTCCAAAACAGAATATAAAACACACATACACACATTCACACACACGCACACGCACACACACACACACACACACACACACACAGACGGCATTGATGGGATTTATGTATGAACCCGTTGAAGAGGGTACTTAGTGGCCAGAAGGAGAATATTCCCCACGTGTGTGTATCTGTGTGTACACTTGCAAACAATATGGTTTCACTTTGTAGTTTGAGAAATAATTACTGTAGCTCCTCCTAAACAAGGGATTTCATGATCACTGGAGGCCAACAATTTTGCTCAGGTAATTCAATTAAATTCATGTACAGTAAACTTTAATAGCTTGCAGTACACTACTGAAATACCCAGGACAACATATTTGAGTTACTTAAATGAGCAATACAAGAGTACAGAAAGTTCTGCACAACAGTGGTTTGGTAGGTGTACTTCTAACAATGTGTACTCAATAGATCCAGGGTTAGTACTCACAGTAGAGAAGCCAGCAGAGGTTACTTACTGAGTATACTAGGTTACCGGTAATACTAGTGCAGGAACTGGAGCAGATCCATTTTTTAGTACAGACATTACAAGGATGTAATATTAATTCCAATACGAATGCAGCAAATTTGTTTACTAGTTAATTTCCTCCATGTTTTCTTTACAACTGTGATTTTAGGATGAGTGATGCTCTCTTATCACCCTGCTCTATTCACTGGCAGAATTGGTTCTAGGCAAGCATGGGCAAGAACCCAGCTACCCCCCCACCCCACACACGCACACGCGCGCACACACATGCACGCACACACACACACACAAACAGTACAGGTTGCCATATTATGCAGAACCTCTTAAGTGAATGCACCATTTTATTGATTGCAGCAGGGGATTTGATTGAAAAGCACATTAACAGAAACCTTTAATCATTGAATTATTCTCTCCATGAACTGGCAGTTATAGGTCCCTAGACTTGTCTTCAAGCCAAATGCTGAAGTGTTTCCTGGTTATTACAGTACTAGGCCTACAGTAGGGATATGAAGATGATGTCATTGGTGTGATATCAGCATGTCTGTGAATATTGTATACATATGTTCTGAGCATTTCTGATGTGGTCACAAGTTTGCCCACGTGTGAATTGTGAATAAATATAATAGCTTACCATAACATCATGCAGCCTAATGTGACAGACATGCGTGTGGTGTGGTGTGTGTGTGTGTGTGTGTGTGTGTGTGTGTGTGTGTGTGCGTGTGAGTGCATGTGTGCGTATTACCGTCAATATCGTGTCCAGTTGCACTTGGTCTAGCACACTTCCTTTTCGCGTGGTGATGATAACGCGCCCGTACCGGCCCGGCGTCTGCAGGTCGGAGTAGAGCGCGTGCTTGGACCTGTTGACCGGAAACAGACTGTGCACGAGGTTGCCCTCTATCTTGGCCAGGCTGTGTTTGGGCGCGAGCAGGTACTCCACGTTCTCCTCCACGCGGTACCGGCTGAAGCTCGCGCCCAGCAGCACGGACAGCAGCACGGGCGCCGAGGCGAAGAACACCGGGTGGCTCGCGACGAACCGGCCGAGAGCGCGGAAGGAGCTCCGCAGGCCCTCATGCAACACCTGGCGCAGCATCCTAGCGCGCGGCCGCGGCTCGAGCCTCTCCCACCGACCGGAAAGCCCGGGAACGCCGACCATCGGGGGCGCGCCGCATTCGGAGCTCCGTCGCTCTCCAGGGACAGGTGGACAGAGGGCACGTCCCCTGGGCAACGTCCAAGTCACGGCCAGGCGGCGGCGAATTCAACTCCCTCACCGGTCATCAGCACCACACACACATACCATGCCGTCGCTGAAATTATCCATCATGAAGTTGTAACGGTTGTAACTGTATGTCAATGGGTAGCCTATCTGTCTCTATACTGCAGCTCGCCCGATAGGCTACGTAAATACCGACACAGGTGGAACCGGTCCTTTGAGAGAGGCTATTGCTGCGCATCACAACCTACAGCATAACTGTCCATTTTCCTTAACACGTCTGTTAAAACCAGTGGAAACAGCAGACCGTAGCACAGATCTAACCATGACCGGCATATTTTTTCTAATCCTCCTTACGCTGCAGTGACAGCTTGGTCATCCCCTCCTCATGCGCCACTGCCCGGTTCCCCAGTGTGCACATTCACGCCACGCGCTCTGCCGGTCTCAGCAGACGAATGGCCTCAGTGTTGTAGCGCGAGTCACTAATTGCATCCCTCTCTCTCTCTCTCTCTCTCTATCTCTCTCTCTCTATCTCTCTCTCTGCCCCCTTAACTGAGCCGGCAGCCCCGCCTCTCCTAGCGCTTTATACCGGTGTAATGCAGAGAAACTAACAACAATCACCAGGTACAGGGACGCGTGTTGGAAGAAGAAAAAAAAGAAGAGAGAGTGTGTGTGTGTGTCTGATAGAGAGAGAGATAGAGAGAGAGACAGAGAGAGGGAGGAGGGACACCGACACACCAAGGAAGGATTCAAGTCATCAGTGTGCATGTGTGCGTAGCGTGTCACGTTAATGTGTGTGTAGTCTACGTGTGTCTGTGTGAGCTGGCTCTTGACTTTATTCATAAAATGTGTCCATTTGTGAAGGCGTGATATTGCGTTTTAGGTGCTTCCCCATCGTGTAGCCTGTTGTCATAGAAACCCTGCCAAATAACTTCCTTCATAAGAGCATTGGTTCCTATGGTAACGTTGTCGTTGATGCGACCCGACAGCCCATACAAAACATACATGCGCATGCGCACACACCAGCAGACTGTCGGTTTGTCTGACTGTTTAGGCTACCTGTCTGTCTGAACAATCTATGTCTGTCAGTTGACATGATCATTACATAGCTGTCTACTTGATTATTATATTTTTGTCTGTGTATATGTCTGTCTGTCTGTCTGCCTGTCTATTTATAGCCTATACAGTATATTTGCAGTGTCTTGCAGCCTGAATTGAGTCAGCCTGACAAATTAGGAAGGATCAGTGTGCTGCATTGTAACCTAAACTAACTTGATAAACATATGAGTAACCATGACAATGCTAAAACAATATGCAGAACATGCTATTGTAGGCCTACTGGTAGACTACTGTTTGCATGAGGAATAATGAGCCATTAGTTAATGAAACCATTCATCTTTGTTAGATGCAGGAGGACGAACCATATCCGCCACAGGGAGAAGAGAAGAACAGACTATTAAAGATGGAAGAGGTCTAGAGGCCCTTTCAGGGGACAAATGTACTAATTAGTGTAGCTAAATGATTTATAGAAATCAGAATAGAGAGATTGTGATCGTGTGTGTAGGATGTGTGTGTGAGAGAGAGAGAGAGAGAGAGAGGGAGAGACAAAGAGACAGGAACAGGTATGATGGAGGAGAGAGGATGTAATGTTCTTTTGTAAGCTTCGTTTTTGTCCTGCTTTTTCTGCACCCAGAGGGAATCTCTCTCTCTCTCTCTCTCTCTCTCTCTCTCTCTCTCTCACATAAACACTTGCACGCATGCACATGATGGACATTTGAGGAAACAGGTATAGACGTGCCAGAGGAGAGAACCTCAAATGGCCCTCCAGTCAACAAGCTGCTAGACCTTCATGGTGTGTGTGTGTGTGTGTGTGCGTGTGCGTGTTCATGTGCTTCCAAAAGAAGTGAAGTTACACACACACATTACACGCAAACACTCATGTGTGTGCACACACACACACACACATTCCATCTGTTTTGATGACTCCCATCCATTAATAACGACTTCATCCTTTCATATCTATTTTTCGTCCTCCTGTATTATTTATTTACCCACGTATAGCTGAGTATAACTACTGGCCGTATCACATCGCTCAGATGTGAATAGCACTTTTTGTTTTCAATATACAGTATGTGACATGTTGAGAACTAGCATACATTAAAATATCAATAAAATACCAGTAGTTGATTCAAACAATCAAGGCAGTGGAAAGCTAGAGACTTGTTCACATAGGAGACAGAAAACAGGTGTGGCCGAAAGCCACAAACATGATTTGTGTTTTTTACCTCAATTATATCAGCCTACTGTAAAGACAACTTCAATAGCAATGTAAAGGTCAGTTTTCATATTCTTTATATACAGTATTTGACCAAATTCAGACAATTTTGTAAAAAAAAAAAAAATCATCACTTCATCAGACTAGAAAACTGTTGAAAAACCTTTATTTACAAAAAACAAAAAATAAAATGCTTTTGGGGATTAGTAATCTACCAGTGTATGTCCAATATAGAGCATATTACATATCCTGATTAGTACTTCTACTGCAGCAGATACATGTTAATATTTATAATGCAGCAGATACATGGTTAGTACTTCTACTGCAGCAGATACATGTTAGTACTTCTACTCAAACAGATACATGTTAGTACTGCAGCAACACGGTCAGCAACATGGTGGAGTATGATAAGGTTCATTTGATATGTTTCTGTTATCTCACCATGGTCTCCTCCCTGTTTAAGTTTATCTGGGTTCTGTACCTTCTCTCTGCGCAGCATCTTTCATAATTCTCTAAATGTCATTTGCACAATCTAGATTTTGAGGCCTGGAAGGAAACTGCACTCTGATTAACTGTGGGGTTGGGATTTGTGGGGACAGTGAACTCATCTTTATGGCTCTTAGAGAAGAAACAATTTAATTAAAGTTAGGGTCAGCCTAAAGACACACACACACAAGAATGTAAAGATTTCAGAGGGTCTAGAATTATGTTGACCTTAGCAGCGGTTGCTTAGGAAAGCTCTGATTGGCGAAAAGGGTAGGTTGATATCTGACACCAACCATCTTAAAAATCCAAATTCAATCTGTCTCCATGGTTACCTTCTCAGGGATCTGGTGTACTGACCTTCAGGTAGAATGGTGGCCTGCTAGGTTACCACTACTTCCCTCTACTGGGAAAAGATGGAACTACAATGAACACTGTGTTACTGTAATTTTGGTGTCTATGGATGCAGGAATGAATGATTTTCTAAACCTAGACATTAACATATTATAATATGTATTTGTCAATATGTAATATAATAAAGCATGAATAAATATAATTGAACCACAAGCAACACGTTTGGTAGTAGGAATTCTTTTATGTTCTTACAGTCATTCTGAAAACAGCTAATTTGCTATGGCTCCACAAAAACAGAAGTAGCGTATCAGCTAAACAATAAGTCTGGTGAGCTCCTGCTGCACTGTTGGACTACAAACATTGTTTACACAGCATGCCATCTGACTCCAACTGTCAATCAACATCCAGCTTCTAGATCAATTTATATCACCAACATCTTGTTAAAATCTAAACTACACATGCTGGGCCATAATATAACTTGTGGAAAAATATAACTATCAACAATATGGAAATGAGATTAAAAATTGTAATAAAATACATGTGAGTGGCTAGTCTAATTGCTGGATAGAAGCAACTTTGCTGGCAAGTCATTAATTTGACCCCTGCCTGGCATACAATGACACACTAACAAAAATGCATACCAACAAACACACACACAATAATGTATTGTGTCAAGTGCATGGGTCCTAGTTAGAATGCAGTGTGTAACCATAGAAACTGCAATTTAATTAGATATCCAAGCAATTCATCTTTCATTTTGAAATATTTAGTGTGTGTGTGTGCAATCAACAAAGAGAGTACAATTGCTCTTTAGAAAATCAATAAGAACATGCTTTCTGAGGTGAACCAACCCTTTATCTGTTGTTGGCAAGCCATTATGTCCCTTTGTCCTCTAATTCTCTCTCTCTGTCACATACACAACAGTTAAGCTGTTGAATAACATACCTTAATATTTCACTTTTATATTTACAAGAGACAAAATACAACAGAGTTCAATATACTTACAAGACAATGAAAATATTTAATAGGAAAGATAATCATCCAAAAAAAATCCAAAACACAGTATTTATTCCAATGAAAAACACTTCCTGATATGATGACATATTACTCTACTATTAACGCAGAATGCTGTACTGCCCTCTATTGGCTGAAACTCACCTATGATGAAACCTACTGTAGTTGATTCAGTCCTCAAAAGGCAATGACACTACGACAGTTTAGTGCTGCTTTAACGCTTGACAATGTAGATACTACTGAGGTTAGGACCACTGAACACAACACATAAACACATCATACACTAAAGAAAACAACCCTCTAACATTTCATTTGATGATTTCATTCATTTGAAATAAAAACATAAAAATAAACATGAATTGAATTAAACAAACTACAAGAAGTCATTATACATCACAGGAAAAACTAGTAAAAACTAGGCAAGCCTACTTCAGTCGGACATGGGCATGAGATAACACCACAGGCCAATACCAGTATGGGTTTGAAAAGTGTGCAATACCCTTGTTTCTGCGAAATGGTTGCACGTGGTGCATTACCGCCACCTACTGTCAACATGGTGCATTACCTACACTTACTGTCTATAATGTAGCTCAGGTGCAGGTAGCTCGCTCAGTCAGTCAGTCAGTCAGTCAGTCAGTGACATTTGCTCATATAGATTGAGTCCCGCTACATGCGGTCAGGCAGAAATGATGTAGGCTACTACTGTCAACTCACAATAATGAACAAAGACCTCTAAATTAAAACTATAAACATGAATATCGATATGTTTGTCACAGTATGTCAAATCACATTTAATGACATATGTTTGCACTTGCAGTTGCAAAAACTATCTATACAGTGTTTTTTAACGGACTTCTCAAACATATACAGTAATGTGTTTTGATGGACTATTACTGTATATAACATCCTGATGCTAATCATGGTCCGGTTGTGGTTACAGTAAAGCTGCTACCATACTCGACATGACTCCGCTCCTCGGTTCATAGCGGATGAATCAGGACAACTGAATGCCTTGCGGAATTCTTCATAGTTACTCATTGCTCCGACAACCCTGCAGGGGGCGACAGCGAGGCAGAAAGGTGTGTGGGTGAGTTTGGAGTCAGAACAAATCAACCAACACAGATAAAATACTATTTAGTTAATTTCAACTCAGAAACTCAAACGTGTTAGCTCAGACCTTACTGATGTTTGATATTTCAATACGTAAACAGTCTGGATTTTAAGAAGAATCATTGGCAACAATGTATTGTTTGGTTGTGTTTGGGTGTGTGCCTGTGTTACCTGTATTTGGGAGGACTGTGTGCTCCGCTTTGAACTTGATCTCTCGCAGCTTCTGGCCTGTAGGAGTTACACCTGACCTGCAGAGGCAACACACACACACAGAGTATGTTTCAGTGTGTATTAGTGTACATGTATGTGTGTGTGTCTGTGGCCAGACGTACGTGAGCGTAGCTCAGGAAGAACAGCTGGTTGTTGGTCAGTCCAACGCCAGGAAGGAGGGGCTCCTCAGCCCCCCTTCTGCTCTGCTTCACCCACCTCCGGTAGGCCTGCATGCACACACACACACGCACAGAGATTTATATGTCTAATATGTTTAATATGTATCAAATCATAACATGATTGTGGTTCATAGAATTGTTAAAACACATACAGAGAGAGAGAGAGAGAGAGAGAGGGTGTAATGTTCTTTTCAATGCGAGCAGAAACAATTTACCCTAAATGCCTCTCTTATTCCACCATTATCTGCAATGTTTTCTGATAAAGTCCTCTTCCCTTGGACCTACACACACACACAAACCAGACCTTGATGACGATCGATCAACTATGAGTGATAAGCAGAGATTCCATCCAATCTCTATCCGGAGTTGTGTGGCTGTTCTTACATTTAGCCCCGCCTCATCCCAGTGGTAGCTGTTGTATTGGTCGATTATACACTGGGTTTTATTGTTGAAGGAGTCTATGGAGGCTTTGCTCCACCACTGGTCCAGGTTTCCGTTCTTGTCGTACTTGCGTCCTGTGTTTATGCAACATAGAATAAGTTATATAAACTATACATATTCAGATTCACTCGTGAGGACTTGTTAGTGTGAGTGACTCACCATTGTTGTCAAAGCCGTGAGTGAGTTCGTGTCCTACTATAACACCAATAGCTCCATAACTTAAAGACCTGGAAACACATGGTCATATGAGTACATGTACATAACACTACATCCAAGTTAGGTCAGTGGTTTAGACCCTAACACCAGGTCATTATCTCGTTATCTCACCTTGGATATTCCTTTCCCCAAAAAAAGGGTTTTTGAAGTTCTCCAGCAGGGAATCCTGAATCAAATAAAAGACAATCTCAATTTCTTTCTTAAAATAATAATAATAATAATAATAATAATAATATATATATATATATATATATAGGCAGTTTCTTTTAGACCCAAGAGAGCGTAAATATTATATTGTTGCATTATCATCTTTGGAATCACATACAGCATCATAATCAAATAAAGGATGACGTCAACAGCAAAATTCACACTCTATATATTTAATATCAACAATATCACAAATAATCATAATCATACTGTATACCTGAATGTTTATTCAGAATCTGTAGCTGACAATAGTACAATATTTTGTTATCAGAAAGAAGCACCCTAGTTTATGTAGTAGTATTGACCAATATGTTCGCGTGGAGAGCAAAACAGGCAGAACACATTGCCCTGAAATGCAATCTGATCTGACAATGATTTCATTATCTATTTAATGTATGTTTCATATGCAGAAATCTGAGAGATTATCTGAACTCCACTCCAACTCCACTCCTACAGTGTACTACAGTAAATTGTTGTGCATCAAATGACTGCAGACGGAAGTGGACATTTTGGTCCGTATATATATTCCATAATCCGTTATCTGGATATATCCACAGAAACATTGGCCCTGGCAGCAGAAGCTAAATTGTCCACAGACCTTTGGGTTCCCAAATTGATGATCACATGATCACAGATGACTAGAAAAAGAAATAGAACTCTTAATTCTATCCATTCATCCATCCATCCATCTTCATCCACTAATGCTTCAAGTTTAGCAAGGCTTGGAGTGATATCATCAAGTTTCAGGTAGGTGGAATTTAACTCCAGGTAAGGTGATCAGAAGCAACAAAGAAAAAAAACATACTTACGGATCTGATTGGTCGACGAACTGTAGAAGGCATTGACTGTTGTGGGGTTGGTAAACCACCTAAAAACCCACATACACTTAATTCATTCTGTTGGCATTTATTAATGCAAATTTTTTCGTGACATAATTTCAAATTCACATTTGTGTTTTCATTATAGTACTGTATATAATAGTATAGTTAGTCTATTTTGCGTGGATGTATGGAAAGCCAAGTAGACCACAAACACCTGAGACCAGCACATTGCACAGCATTCTGGAAGTTTCTAAAGAATTTCAGGAATATGTTATGTGCAGAATGCGTAGAATCAATCAAAAGGCAAGTTATTAGTACTTGTAAACTGCATAAGTACGATACGACCAGTATGCACAATAGGTATAATCACAAGGAAGTGTTTGCGTGCATATGATGTTAATATCCCTGGTCACAGATACTCACTCTGTACGTGGAACACTTTTCCTGAGCCATGTAATGTCAGACTGGCCAATGAACTTCAGGGTCTGCATGACGTTGCCATAGTAATCCTTCTCAGAAAATGATAGCTAAATCACACACAAATGTGTCAGTAACGTTGTAGCTGTACTGCAATTGCAGTACTGTAATGTCCGCCCTACTGTAATTACACTACACTGTCCCCACCTCTCTCAGATCTTCATTGAGGTAGGTGTCGTTCAGAATGAACTCAGGATAGCCAACTTTAGCCAGGACCGCATGGGCCTACAGAACACAGTGAACACATTTACAAGCACACATAAAAGATAAATGGTGAACTGGTTACGGCTGTGAGCTCATGGTATGTGCACTTACAATATCTTAACCTAATGACAGACACTATTGGTTTTTACTGGTTGTAGTCAATGTGAACAAACTATTAGCCTGGTGTCATCAAACATAAAATTAAAGTGTTTGTGTGTAAAACATTTGACTCAATATGTTTCTTATCTTAAAATTAAATGTTCACTCTCTGCAACAAACAACAAACCAGGGTTTGTAGTGTTTTATACATACATTTAGATTAAAAGGTATATTTACTTCAAAATGTAAGTATAGCTTAAATTAATCAGATATATTTATTATGATTCTGAGATGTGAACTATATGTTGTGAACAACTGTGAGTAAAATGGTGGGTGAAATTAACATTTAGATCTTGTCCCTAAACAATGGATTACTTTTAGACGTTTTATCTGGACTTGTATAAAAGTTAGCAAAATACAGTACATAACAGACAAGATGATAAAAACACTGAAACAGCAGTCTTGTGTTGTTAAAACTTTTCTGCTTAGAACAGTGCATATATTCTTTTTGTTAAGCATGTGTAAATATATTTATCAAAAGCTTAGATCAACCTTTACATGTTAGAAATGCTTACAACTTAATAAACCTTTACTCTAACAGCTAATAGAAAGGGCTAGTCTTGCCTTTTCTGTGGCTCTCTTCTTCGTTGGTGTATCCATCCAATCATTCTCTTTCTCCAACATGTCAATGAACGCCCAGCGCACGCCTTCAATTAACTCCTCCATCTACACACACACACACACGCGCACACACTCAATTAATGTAGAGGTATAAAGACAGTGGTACAGTATGCATATTTCTATATATAATGCTAGGAAACACCTTTGGAGATGTGTGAAACACATACACAAACACACAAACCATATGCTTCTTGTCCTCTTGAAAGTGTGTGTTTACAAATAGGCGTCCCGTAGCATAAACAAGTGTGTTCTCCACGTAGTTAACACACTTATCCCAGCGTGGCGTGAGTGACATTGTACCCGTGGTCACCTGGGCAAAGAGAGAGAGAGAGAGAGAGAGAGAGAGAGAGAGAGAGAGAGAGAGAGGGGGGTAGAAAGGTAAACATTTGCTTTAAAAAAAACAATTATATATATTACTCCGCTACGCTTCTAATATAGACATGTCATGCAATATTTCCTGCTTTGAACAGAATATTCTGTTACAGTCAACTGTACTGGACTTTATTGTCAAAATAAAGCACAACCGTTACAATGTGCTTCAGCCTGTGGGAACAACGCTTATACTGTCGTCCATAAACCTTTGCATGCTTTGGCCTGCATATATTACCATTAGGGGGAATATACCTATACCTTTTGTTTACTACTCTACATGTCTCAAAAAAGATTTCACAACTGCTTCAGAAATGTGTTGATAATAATACATACAGTATATGAAAATATTTCAGCCTTAACTGTGCTAAAGTGTGCATGTGCGCGCACGCACGTGTGTGTGTGTGTGCGTGCATGTGCCCACTCGTGCAAAATCCAGGTATCTGTACAGGAAGCGACGACTCAGTGTGGTTATCCTGGAAAACACAGCTCTCCACTGAACATAGTTAGCAACCGTGCTGGAGAGAGAGAGAGAGAGAGAGGATAAAGATAGACACAGGGCATTAACATTAATTAAATTCTGCAATGTAATCTCATTATACTCTGTAATGTACTTATAATGAGATACAGGAGCCTCTAGGCCTTAAAGTATGTGTGTGTGAGACACACGCACGCACGCACACAACGTTCTTGGCAAACTGACACATTTGTCTATCCACGCTCGCAGGTGTGCTTCACAGTACCTAGGCTCTGTGGTGTTGATGAGCTTAAAGAGCTCTTTAAAGTACTGCGGCGCTCGGACGATGATAGGCTCTGAGGATGAGATCATGACAGGATGATTGCTGTCTGGCACAACCACAGCCTTCAAGTATTTTAGCCAGTCAAACTGTATGGAGAATATATTACTTGTTGTTATTATATATATTGCATAGCATCTAGTTATATAAGTTAGATGCCCCACCAGCCATGCTAAACATAATGTTTTGTCATGCTGTACCTGTGGTATAGAGCGCTGCAGGCGAGATAATGTGTATTTGTTGTACATGTTCTCACTGGTCCGGTTGTCATAAGGAATTAGAATCTGGAACAAGAAGACATTTATAGAAAACCTGTACAACAATGACCTGACCTATTGACCCATGGAACCCGGTACACGATGGACCGATACATTTAAAACCCAAGCACAAGCCCACACACTACACTTGCTCCACACAAACACATTTAGTGAGAAACAACATTACTAGCCCAATGGGGTCATTGTTGAATAGCTGCAACCTTTGTCCATAGTGAACAGAAAAACCACTATCTATCCTGTAAACATGCCAAAATAATTGGTTGTCCTGTTAAAATGTTAAAGCATTTACAGTTATTTCCAGTTATGTGCCTAAATAAACCTCTTCTCTGCTCTGGGCACAGGTGTACAGGCCTTATTTGAATGACATCTTCCTGACCCTAATGCGTCAGTTTGATGTGGCGGGACAACTGACATGTTCCTGATTGAGTAAAGTGCACCCGGAAAGTATTCACAGCTTCACTTTTTCCACATTTTGTTATGTTACAGCCTTATTTTAAAATGGATTAAAATGCACATTTCCTCAACAGTCTACACACAATACCCCATAATAACAAAGTGAAAAAAGTTTGTTTGAAAATGTATTAAAAATAAAAGCTTTGCCATGACGCTCAAAATGGAGCTCAGGAAGCCACTCCTCAGTAAAAAGCACATGACAGCCTGCCTGGAGTTTGCCAAACTGCACCTGAAGGACTCTCAGTCCATGAGAAAGAAAATTCTATGGTCTGATGAAACAAAGATTGAACTCTTTGGCCTGA
>JAODTR010000014.1:8021-26314 GCA_025399935.1 Amblyopsis rosae
CCCCCCCCCCGAAGAAAGAGAGATAGAGAGATACAGTAGGAGAGTAAAGGAGAAAATGCTAAATTAAAGGAGAGAAGGATGGAGAGTGAGAGAGAAAGTGAGTTGAAGGGGGTTATAAAGCAGTTTAAACAGGGTTTGTTGTGTTAGCAACATCAAGTTAACATTCCTCTTGTTACAGATTCAGTTGATTTAAATGTGAAGACGAAACACCTTCTTGTTTCATGATCGGTTCAACCAGTGAGCCTGTTTATTGAACATATTGTATCTTCCGAGTTTCCCACTGCACCTTGCATTTGGCACAGGATTCATTGTTCAGTAGGGAAAATGTGCTTTGGGTGTCTTTTCAAAAGACTGTAGGCTATAAAAGAACCTTTGATGGCCAATGGAGATTCCTCAAAGTCTTTGACAAATTGACGAATGCGATTTTATGGAGGCCAATTTTCAATTTTCAGACAATGTGAGTGACAGCTCACTGCCTACTGTCCCTCAGAGCGCCATGAAGAAGATGGGTTTATGAAGTCTTCAAACATAGCTGCTTAAAGTAGCTCTATATGACTTTCTACCACTAGATGCTAAGAGAACCAGTGTCTCACGACTCAGAATGACACACACAAACATGGTCGCTGCCAGCCCAGATATGAAAACAGAGGAGCTTGGAATACAACGCACACAGGAGTGCAACAATACTATGCATTAAAAAAACAATCTTCTCCAAACCACTTATACATGAATAAAGGTACGCATGATAAACTCAAACCTATAACCCCTACACAACTGTAAACAAGCAACACGATTCTGGGGTGTGCTTGGACCACACACTAGTGAGAAGAACGGCTTTACATTGTCCAAGCTCATTGTGCCACATTTGCATTAGCGGTTTACTTACCAGTCCAGAAATAACTTTGAGTCAGCGTCACACATTTACGTTGCTACTTGATTCTGATTCATCCAGTGGTGGAAAGCAGCACGCGTAGCCAATGCACTGGAATGCGGGCTGTAACTAGGCTACATCTTGTACAAACAAACTAGGCTATAGTTTCACTAGAACAAACTGTTTTAAGCGTATAAGCTTTAAGCATATTACTATAGGCTAAATATTCACTCAGACTTCACTTCCTTCCAGTGCCAGTTTAAAAATACTTTTCTATGAACTGATTCAGATGCACAATGTCCGTGAAATTAAGACATTTGCTGTAAAATAAGTATTTGTCATATACTTATAAGCAGTAGCTCCATTCTTATAATAAATCCATTTAATATCTCCATCTTTCTTCTACTCATGGGGGCAGCCTGAAAGCTACAGTAGTGACTCACCTTGGCCCTTGAGCTACAAAGTTGTATTTCAAAGGTACAGACCGGAACCATCTGTTCATTTCAGACATGATCTCCACAATGCAGTACATACAGGTATTTGCCATATCATCAAACTGATATTTCTTATACCTCAATTGATAATATCTGTTTATTTTTGAATGCTTTAAACAAAATATATTACATGTAGCACCTTTAAAGGGAAAAACAAATAATTTAAACTATTCTTAATTAAATGGAGATCTACTGTACTTTCTACCATAAAACTAGGGTTAGGGCATTTAATGCAATATAAACTGTTCATTGTAATTTCAACAATAAAACAAATGTTGCACCTGCAAATATATGTTGAAGTTTAACTGAGAAATATCTTAAATGTTGACCTCAGTAATGTAAGTGTTTATAGCCACATAATGTGATATGAACACCTCCAATCCTGGATTATCATTGTTTTAATTATATGTTTGTTTGTTTGTTTGTTTGTTTGTTTCTAACTGCCACTGGATTAGGTTGTTCCCAAAATGGAGGAAAGTCATATTTTACTATTCCTTGTTCCACTCTCTTCTACTTTCCAGAAGCCGATCACAGATGAATGCCTGTGAGCTTTTGATGCCCTCATTTCTTTCAGCAGCTCTCTCTGCCTTTTTATCCTTTCTTTCTGAACGACTCTCTCTCCTTCTCTGCAGTCGTCTTATCCGCCCTCTTGCCTCTATTCCAGCAGTTTCCGGAAGGAAGTGGATCTAATTCATTTTGAAGTATATTTTAGTGTCAGATTCCACGGGTAAAACATTTAGTCCATATTTCTATTCAGTTACATCAGTTAGTCGTAGTGATATCAGTTTTGGAATATTATACTGTTCGATTTTCACTATTTCACTATGCATGCAGGTATATACTGCATTCATTTGGACTTAACTTTATAATTTGAAAGGTATATGGGCTGCATTTATATAGCGCCATTTTACACCCTCCAACCAGCGCTGTACAGGCTGTGCACCTGTGCAGGCTGTACACATGTACAGCTATACAGGCTTTGCACCTGTGCATGTGTACAGGCTGTGCAGCTTACCGTGAGGCTAGTACAGTATAGCCTCACATTCACCCATTTACACACACATTCATACAACGATGGTGGTGCCACCCATGCAATGCGCTGTCCAACCACCGGGAGCAGTAAGGTTGTCTTGCTCAGTGACACTTCGACACTTTGTCAGGAGTGCAACCCAGCGACTTCTCAATCACCTATCGCTCCGCTCTAACCACATTTGAAAGATACAGCACACTGTATATAGCACTGCTACCACACCACATTCTTGCATAGATAGGGTGCGTGACTTTAGGGAGAGGGGCAGAGAACAGCGTGAGATGAGTGTGAGCCACGTAAGCCCCCGGACACACTGCAAGTGACTAGCAGCGATGTATAGTGACGAGACACCGTTGAAGCCAAGCCCTGTAATATGACTGGGCATGGAACATTTAAAGAATCAGGCTTGGGATAATACTGTAAGCAGAGGAACATTTTTTGACAGGCACTTGATGGAGAGGAGGGTTCCAAGCTAGACCGTGAATCAAGAAGGAGACGTGGATGAGCGGCCAAGATAGCTTACAGTAAGAAGGAGTGCGAGGAGAGAGAGAGAGAGAGAGAGAGAGACCTTCAAACAAGCCTTTATTGGCACAATTCTCTCCTTATAACAAAAAAAGTTAAAAAACAAAATATATTTGCAATACATTTTTTCTTTATTAAAGATAAATTACTACATCTTCCCTTACTGTACAGAGAGCATCTCTCAGACCCTAAATGCTTTTACAGTTTGGATAGCATTTTATAATATGAATACTCAATCCTGAGACCTTAGCCATTAGCCATTTCTTCCAGATCTACAGTAGTCCTTAACCAAATGTTAATTTATACCTGACCAATCAGGAACTTGATCAGGCTATGCTTTGGCACACTCGGCAGCACAGTTGGCCCAAAAATAAAAACACCTTACTCCAGCACCTCCCCAAACAATTTTCGTAATAAAACCCATGTTCCAAGAGAGCCTTGGATTATTTTATCCAAAGGTGTTAGAACATTTTCTCAGCGCTACAAAAAGGACAACTGCTGGCTACCATCGAATTGATACGTCTGTTGGTAGCCCATGGTAGCCATGGTAGCCATGGCCACATGCACAATTCTCCAGGTCAGAGAGACTGAGGGTGACAGAAACAGAGATGGACGGTGGCCCTGTACGCGCCATCACAAACCCTCACTGGGACACATTTATCATTACCCCTGTCTCGACCTCTCTCTCTCTCCCCCCCCCCCTCCCTCTCTCTCCCCCACTCCCTCTCTCCCCCCCCCCTCTCTCTCTCTCTCTCTCTCTCTCTCTCTCTCTCTCTCTCTCTCTCTCCCTCTCTCTGATCCCATTCCCTGTGACACTGACAGACAACCCCTATAGATCCAATAAGAGATGCCGTTGTGTTTTGGGACTACTTCTATGTGTGCGCCAATTCTGATTGACGCGTGTGGGGCAGTGCAGCGGAGGAATCGATATAAAGGGCACGGGAGCGGTTTTGAAATAATAGTGGTTCATTGCTTGTGACCGCCCCCCCCCCCACTCCACCCCAACCTGTTTGTTCATGTCCCGGCCAACAGAACCACTGCCTGGGACGGTGCCTGCAAACATAGAACACCTAAACCACCTTCAAGGCCAGACGTTGCACCAACGTCCCGCTGACTGACGTCTCTCTGTCCACTCTTTATTTAGATGTTAGCATGTTGCCGCGGCGGCAAGCGAGCGGCTACAAGTCCCCCATTAGCATTCTGGGGCAGAGGTGGATTATGAGCCCCCCCCCCTCCACCCGGCACGGATGCGTAAATGCAGTGGAGCGACATCTGACGTGTGGAGACGCCCATGTCGCATATAGATAAACTGAAAGGACAGACACTGTCTGTAGAGGTGTAGTCCCGCGATGGTAAACTAGTAGCGATAGTAGCAGCTAGCTGCCTGTTCTGTGTGTGCGCGTGCGTGCTGAAAAAATAATCTGGTGTTTCTACACACAGCATCTGACTCTGTGAATGGGGACGCAAACAAATTGGTGGAGATCGCACCACATAACAATATCCTGGCCTTGGCAATTGTGTTTCCAATGTGTGGAGCCCCCTATGGCACAGAAGGGGGTGGTGTTCTTGTGTTGATTGAGTTCATATATCAGCAAGCTATCTCCAGCAAGACTGAATACACCTTTATTAAATTAACAGGTATCCTGATGTTTTTATTGCTTCTGACATCTTCAGAGTGAATGTTTATGGTATTCATTTAGTTTTTCAGTAGGACTTTTGAGGCTCTGTTACTCATATGAATAGCTAAACACTGTGCCACAAGAAATAATGTGCTTACAACCAGAGCTAAATAATGATTCCATAGTCAAGTTAGTCATATTAGTCCTGGCAGAGACCAGCCGCAGTGACCTTCTGCCATTCCAGCGAGAGACAAGAGAGAAAGAGAGAGAGAGAGAGGGAGCAAGGGAGAAAGAGAGAGCGAGAGAGAGAGAGAGAGGGCGCAAGGGAGAAAGAAAGAGAGAGAGATAGAGAGAGAAAGAGGGAGAGACAGAGAGAGAAAGAGAGAGAGAGATAGAGGGAGAGAGAGTTTTAACAACAGCTCCATTTTATGTTTCAATGTTATGCATTACATAGAAAGTATAATCCCATCATCAGTGACCGTAAACAAAGATCCTTTATACCCTCGCACCCTCTTGAACTCCCCTACATCACCCATCATGTTATAAAAAGTATATTCTAGCATTACTTTACCCTTCACCATCCCTTTGAACATTGTTGACATGTCTTTAGGGAGAGAGAGAGAGAGAGGGAGATAGAGGGAGAGAGAGAGGGAGCAAGGGAGAAAGAGAGAGAGAGAGAGAACGCGCGAGAGAGAGAGGGACAGAGAGAGGGGGAGAGAGAGGGGGAAAGGGGGGAGAGAGAGAGGGGAATAAAGCGGGGGGAAGAGGCATGCTGAGCACATAAAGGCCAAAGGCCCTCAGCGAGACACCGAGCAGCGCTGTGTGCGACCCGTCAATAAATGCCACACGTGAAGGGGACGAGACAGGGAGACCGCCTGAAGACAACACGATGCGACGAGAAGCAACGGCAAGAAAATGGCCCCCGCCTCAGATGGACCCATACTGTACGTCCCAACAAAATATAAAACTCGCTTCAGAAATAAATAGGACGGATGGTGTGGGATTGTTAGGAAAAAAGAATAGAGAGGAAGGTTAAGAGAGAGAGAGAGAGAGAGAGAGAGAGAGAGAGAGAGAGAGGGAGGGTTAGAGAGATGGAGAGAGAGAGAGGGAGGGTTAGAGAGGGAGGGTTAGAGAGGAAGGGTAAGAGAGATGGAGAGAGAGGGAGGGTTAGAGAGGAAGGGTAAGAGAGATGGAGAGAGAGAGAGGGAGGGTAAGAGAGATGGAGAGAGAGCGAGAGAGAGAGAGAGGGTGAGAGAGGGAGAGAGGATACAAGAGACAGAAAGTGCAGAATTTGCGGTGCGGCTCAGAGAGCATGCTTCCGTTAAACCGTGGCACGGGATTGTGACAACCGGGTTGGGTGCTTAATGGGGCCTACAGACACCCAGGGTGCCCAGCGGGCGTGTGTGTCCGCGTGTGTCCGTGTGTGTGTGTTGGTGTGTGTGTGTCTGTGTGTGTGTGTGCGTGTGTGTGTGTGTGTATGCGCGTGTGTGCGTGTGTGTGTGTGTGTGCGTGCGTGCGTGTGTGTCAAGGCTTGGAGGTTCATGCTAAACCCTGCGTCACTAGACACCATCTGGGTGCTTTGGAAGAGACACACGCGCACACACACACACATATATACCTGCCATTATATATACAGATATTAACACATAAACATGCACGCACAAATACACACACACAAGCACACCAATATACCTGGCATATAAACCCTTCATACAGACACACACGCGCGCGCACACACACACACACACACACATGCGTGCCATGTTTATGTTCACAGTGAGTCTATCCTCTATCGCAACACCAGGCGTTATTCAACCTCTTTGAGCTTGACCATGTTAAATTAGAATGCAGGCAGACATGATATGAGCTGTTGCTTCTACTGTGCACGGGGGTAGCCTACAAGCCATGGTGTACCCAACGCTTGAAAAAAGAGAGAGGAAGAGAGGAGATTCTATTCCTATTTCACATAAACACACAAATAGACACAAGTAGACACAACACAACGTTGGCAACTGTATGTGTACGCATTTTCTCTCATCAAAGCTGCAACCCATTGCTTCTACTGTTCTGCAACAGATGCTATGGCTGATAACAGCCTCCGCTACTTATACAGCTACAGTATATGCTACCAATACTTGTACTACTAACATTATAAACACTACTAAAATGTCTTAAACTACTGTTAGTATTGCTTGTTGTAGTGATATGCTTATTAGCATAAATAGTATAAATACTGTAGTATAGTTCAGTGAGGGGTCTTTAAAGGACTTCTTGCAACACTGGCAAGAAACCATCAAATGTTCTATTAAAGTGTAACTGCACCCTAATAATATATAATAAATAATATGACCAATCTGTGATGAGACAGATCAATGCTGGTTTTAATATTGTTGTTTTTATTAAAACAAATATGGGTTTGAAAATGGCTGATATCCGTTTAAAATTGCCAAGGTCCTTGCTGGTTTACAACCATGCATCTGGTGCTCTTGTGCATCATCAAAATACAGTTATGTTAATGAGCGGCCCCCTCTCAGCCCCTCCCCTCCCCTCACTCAGCTCCTTGACTATGTTTTAGCATTTTTCAAAGTCGTGCAATAAGTAGAATCAGGCTCAGTGATGGGGTGAAGGTACACTTTAAAGGTGGAGTCAGGCTCAGTGATAGGGTGAAGGTACACTTTAAAGGTGGAGTCAGGCTCAGTGATGGGGTGAAGGTACACTTTAAAGGTGGAGTCAGGCTCAGTGATAGGGTGAGGCTACACTGTTTAAAAAACTATGCTTTTCCAAAGATGAACTAGATGTGGGTCCAGTGAATCTGACAATTCACTCAGCGTTAGATGGTGTTCTCATTTCCATCTGCATTTCTTATCTGGCATCTCCGTTGCGTGCCACGGGCCAGTGGAGTGGTTCTATCAGGAGTGCATAGGCGTTTCCAAGGCAGCCGGGCCTCTTCTCTCATTCGTAAATCTCAGTAAACGCCAGATGCTGGTGTCTGTGACCCCATTACTGTCGGTAACAAGCGGCATCGACAACATTTGGGCAAAGGATTTATCTGCTTATTCGCTCACTGGGTTTCTATTTCAGCTATGGCTACTGTCTGAAGTACAGTAACAGACTGAGCACCGCTGAATACTAGTTTTCCAGTCAGGCAAACCCAGAGGGGGAAGAAAATCTAATCCTGACCTTTTAGGATTATTATTATGAAATGTGTTTTGAAACAGCAACAATTACGTAACACGATAGGCTTCTTATAATTACAACAATTAGAAGGAATATGGAAACCATGTATCATAAATCCTTCCAGATGCTCTTATACCTTCAGCCCTTAACATGCCTTTACTCAAGGTCTGTGTGAACACTATTGACTGTGCCTGGTTCATACCTTAATTAGCTCTGGAACCAAAACCGCTGAATCTGTATAAATGCAATAAAAACAGTAGTATCCGGGTCAACGTAATGTGTTGCATGCTAAACATATGTTAACACAGTTATCAGTCTATCAGTCAGTATGTATCCATGTAGGCTAAAATATGTAGCCAAATATACGTAGTAGTTATGATGGTGTCTGCTTCTGTGTCTCTGTGCAACAGCTTTGTACGATGACAGGTTTATTCTATGTTAACTCGGGAGATTTCAAATGACAAGGTGTTGACAGTTTATATTCTGGGAGGGTAAACACGGCACAGCGCCATTTTACAGTACCTTGTAAAAATGTATTTGACAAAAAAAAATGTAACAGCAGGTTTTAAGGGAACATCCTTCCAACCATTGCCAACATTTTGCTTGTCTGCTTACAAAAAGCTAATTTGTTTTCTGTTAATAAAGTTTTTCTGCGGAGCGCCTATCAATAGCCTTTAAAGATGGTATAAAACAAATACAGAGATTTACTTGGAAATACGTTATATATGTTAGAAATCCATTCCTTTAAACATGTGAAAACTCTAATTATTTAGTATTGTATTTCAGAATTTCTCTGTTCAGGATATTTTGGAAGGGCCATAAATGGGGGATAGTATAAGTAGTTGGTCCCCAGATTTGCATACCCCTCCCCGTAACACCACAAGGATATAAAAACAAAGAGAGCGTTCGAATTAGCTCAGTATTTATCCTGCTCCAATTAAAGTTATTAGCCTATTATTAGTTATTAGCTCTTTACTGTCCTTCAACAGCCTACAATACCATAGCTAAATCACCTACTGTCCTTTAACAGCCTACAAGTATGATAGCTATATGCCTTAATTGCAGAAATATGCAGACAATGTGGTTAAGAGGCATTTTCGTGTTCAAATCAGCATCTAAATAATCCAACTATCTTTATGTAGTCCAATCCTCTTTCCAAAAGAAAATATAAACCACATATCCAAACTAAAAAATCCAATCCAACAAGCTGTAGGCTAGATTAACTTGCCTACAACTTGTCATGCCAAAAGGTGATATGCTAAAAAGTGATAAAAACTGATTTCTTCCCATGACAGCGCACACAGCCCTATATTATAACCAATCTAATCATTTTTACTATTATATATCTATTGTATTGTGTTGCAAAGTGAAAACACAACTCATAAAATGCACGTCTACATTTTCCAACCAATGTTTGGCTCAGGATACCTTTTTGGCACAACACCGCGGTATGGAGTTCACCGTAGAACTCCATCTCTGGGTGTGGTTACAGCGCCTTCTGCTGACACACCCTCAGCGCTTGAGAACAGATAATGAGGGTTATTTCCCATTTTTGAAATGTCATTTTATATACTTGCCGACTTTTTTGTTAATTCAAATTTGGCTGGGTGGTTAATATTACACTGTTCTGTGGTGTGACAAACTCAAAACACAAATGTGTGCCTGCTTTACACAATCTCTAAAGCCCAGGTACAGTATATTTCTGCGGACACACGGCACAACGTAGATGTGGACGAGCAGTTAATGACAGGGACAGTTATTCCCGAGAACGCTTGGGAACGCTCGGTAACACGTGGTAACAATATCCCTCCGCAGCGCCACCTCGCATTGCACTGTATTAACCTACAGTACAACTTGCTTACAATAGCTGACTATACATTTAAGATGTAAGGAATTAGCAATAGGTATAACTACACAGTATTACGTCTATGTGCACAAACAGATTCCCATTGCTGTAATTAAAAGATTCACTGGGAAGAAATATTTTTGATATGCCTATAACAATCATTTGTGAGTTCATCTGGACATCCATTGCCGCATATAGCAAGTCAGTACAAGACAACAAAATGTTGGTGCAGCACCCATACTCCATATGGACGGTGTGGATGACAACATTTACATGATCAAGACAAACTATGCGCAGACCTTGTCTGCAGAAGTATACTATAGCATGTTTGAGGTGGCTATGTTTTGTAGTTTCGTCGTGGCAGCATGCCATTCATTAGTAATGCATATTTTGCATTCAGTTTTCATGCAAAGTTTACCACAACTCTAACTGTTGTAGCAGCTGAGAATTGAACAGGTTATTCCCGATATCCTAGACATCAGTGTCAAAAGTAACGTTACATATAAAGTCAATGTAAAAAAGTAGAAATTCTGTACTTCTGATAATTTAATTTGTATTCAGTCACGCATATTGTATGAGCACAAACTGCAGTAATGGCAGCGTGTGTAATTTCCGGTACTTCGCCAGATTTGTCTATACTTGGGCCACTGGCTGCTGACATCTATTCATCAAGGCATGACATTGGATGCCTTGTATATTCCAGTACATTATAAAATGACCACCTCTCTGAGCCCTCATTCAGAATATAATAGCTCTACAGAGTGTTTTGCAGTTAAAGGTCAAAGCAAGTGTAATTTAAGATGGCGAGAACACGAGCACATGTCTGTGCATGTGCGCGCACACACACACACATTCAAACGCACATATGCTGTACTCTCCTACAGAATTTTCCAGCTTCAGTGACATATCATAAAGTCAGCAGCTGTCAGAACTTGAGCAACTAGATCTCTGGGTGTTCTTCACCAGGAAGGGCATCATCTGGCATATCTGCCTCAATAGCTCACCCATAGCCCCCCTTGAAGAGGGGAGATGATCCATGGAGGGGAGGCATGTTCTCACATCAGTGTGTGTGTGTGTGTGTGTGTGTGTATCCAGCAGTGTGTCGGGAATGGTAGACAACAGCGACAGAGATGAGCATTCATTCATGCATCAAGTATTAGGTATTAAACACCATATGTACACATCGTTTAAAAATGGTGTACACAAATTATTCAGTGAAAATCGCACACTTAAAGAACAAAGTTAATGTTCAATGGCAGCTGTCAGAGAAATCTCCCTCTAATAATACTACATATCTGTGGTTCACACACAAAGATACTGCAGGGCGGATATGCCAATGCATTTTGTGTGTTACAGTAAAGAAATTAAAACTGCTAATTACAAGATGCATTTTTTTTTGTTTTTTTTTCTTTCTTGAAATGCTCTTGTGGTTGAAACCAACATTAAAGGCATAGTCAGTCATTATATATATATTATAGAGAAAGAAGTTTAATTGAGTAAACAGCTCTCCCTTCAATGCCATAGGGTGCTCCCTCAGAAGCTCCGCCCCTTCAATGTCATATAGGGTGCTCCCTCAGAAGCTCCGCCCCTTCAATGCCATACGGTGCTCTCTCAGAAGCTCTGCCCCTTCAATGTCATACGGTGCTCTCTCAGAAGCTCTGCCCCTTCAATGTCATACGGTGTGATATTCGCTGAATTTCACGAACAAAGTGTATTAGCTTACAATCGCTGTACCTTTAAGACAAGTATCCTCCAAGGGCACATGCCCCTTTGTTCCTCTCTGCTCCTTCCCCTACAGCAAAGAGCCCCAATCCTGGTCCTAGAAGGCCGCTGCCCTGCATGTTTTAGATGTCTCCCTGCTCCAACAGAGCTGATTCGCATGAATGGGTCATCATAACAAGCTATTATAACCTGTAGGACCAGGATTGGGGACCACTGCCTTACAGCATTCACTTGTGTATCAAACAGTTACCTGAGGGAGAAGGTTCTGGGGGCACTGTAACCTAGTCACCATTATGTAAGAATCTCAACAGGGAAATGTTGCCAACATGAAGTTACTTTTGTGAAGCTGGACTCCTTGCATGCAATATTGCACCACCCAGAAAACCAAACGTACTCCACAGCCTCATTGTATCATATATAGAAAGAACTTTTAACGAAAACATGTACACAGGGCCCTATCTTACACCCGGCACAATGCAAAGTGTCTTTGCTAGTTTCAGACCGGCGCAGTTGTCATTGTCCCGTTGTGTTGTGGTCAAATACGGGGTGGTCAGTAATATTGGAAGGGGAATATAGTTATATAAAACAATCAGGAGGTTGAGAGTCAGGGAGTTAAAATTAAAAGCTTGGCATTCGAATTTAGTGTAAGCCAGGGGATAGGTGCATTAACAGATTTGGCTTTCAGCCATCAGCTTGTCCATTGACCACCAAAAGCTGGTTTAAGTCACTCTGATTTTCTGATGGTGGAATCTCGCTGTTGCCTAGCTTTCACAAACACGCCGGTATAATAATGATAATAATAATAATAGCAATCCGCCCATGGTGCAAAAGCACCTGGATTTTTAAAGGGAATGGTATATGACACTCGTATTGGTGTATTTTACGCCCAGAACACACCCGTGAATAACAACGAGAATAAATACAACCCTTTTGAACCGTGCGCCTGGCGCACCGACCGTTTATTTATTTATTTATTTTAGTTATAATAGCAAAAGTGTATTTGGACACGCCCTGAATGCAATGTGCTCTTTGTGCTTTAGACCGTGTGCTTAGATCATTAAAATAGTGCCCAAGGATTTCATCTTATTCATGTACTGTAGGTCACATGGCAAAAATACACCTCAGTTGCAAAAATGAAATATTACTGATGACTCTGGCAAAATAATGTCTTACAGTGCAAGTGGTATTGTTTGACGCTTTACACAGACACACACACACACACACACAAAAGAAAAAAACATATATATATAAACTTCAGAATACATATATATATATATATATATATCACAGACAATATCCTCTATAAGCACAATTAATGTGCATGCGTCACGCACAGCCAAGTCAGCATACGCCCATAGAAGAAGAGCACTGAGAAGTAGAGGGGAATGTAGCTTTGGTTCTCGGGGTGAATGGGCGATCAACATAATGTGAAGGTGTATACAGGGGGGTTATGGGATGATACTGGGCTAGACAGAGAAGCTGCATGTCAGGGTCTGCTCTCTGCATGTTCACTTTTAGTCTTAACTTTCAGTCGATGTTTTCCATTTGCTATGTGTTCTTAAATGCCGGCCCTGGTTTTGTATCTCTCACTACTTCGTGTCACTATTTTGATTAATGTCTTCACCTGTTCACGCGTTAATGGATGGATTATTGCTCTTTAGTCCATCGTGTTTCGTTTCCAAGTCGCGGCAACTCCGTTCACAATGCCGGATTGTAGAACCTCAAAACAGTTACCGGAAGTTTGTCGCAAATAATAAAAGTACCCTATGAATGATATTGTAAATGTAAATAGATTTATTGACCACTAATAACCAAATATTCCAGTTATGTATCTGTATTTATCGATTCAAATTGCTTAATGCCCTCCAAGCACTTCCTGGAACTGTTCTGCGTCTCCATGAACCATGTGACCGCCACGACTGTCGTCTTACGTCGTACTGTACGTGTCTCTGTCTTAGTCTCCGACTCCTGCCTTATTCTCTTGTAACTCTATTTCAGCGAATACTCCTTGTTACCGAACTATGCCTATGTGTGCACCTCAACTACCGCCTACAGCATAGCTCTTTCCCGATCTAACTTCTGTCTGAGCGCTTCCTTCCATTTGGATCCTCCAGCAGCAAATGTCAAGGGCATTTTAAGCATCCCTCTCTTCCTCATTCCTTTAAATCCACTCCAATCTTTCTCTCCAGAAAAACACACATCACCTGCATTCATGTGCTCGCACGTAAGCAGGGTCTCACTATAAAAAAAGAAAAGAAGCCCCCATTTCAAAACCAGCACCATTATTAGCGGCATCATGGATAAAATTGCAGTCATCAGCCATGTGGCTGCACTGGGTACCATTAGACTACCGCGGTGCACCTTTGAGCATAGCGCGCGCATCCTCCCCTAATCACACTCATTAAGGAGCCCACTGACCAATGGGGGCTTATCTATGTGTTATGGGAGCACAAGAATTGGGCAATCACATTGTAATCAGACGCTCTTCTTTTTTCAGCTGCCCGCAGAGAGTAGAATAGGCTATAGGGCCATTTATTGATACCTTTGTCAAGGCTGTGAGGTTCATGCACACACATACAGTACTGTATACGCACGCACACGCACACTCATTCAAAGACTGAGAGGAGTGTTTGTGTGTGTGCAGCTTACTGGATAATAGTAGATCATTGCGAGTGTAAGACCTTGTGTTAATGAGTGTCCATTATGATTGATTTATTGGTGTTACGATTAATTGATTAATACATTATTGTGGTACAACAGTGAAGATGTTTAGGGTTGGGAAGATATTGGTTAAATCAAAGCTGCTATATTCTTACCACAAGGATTAATGTCAGCATGTTAGATATGTTTGAGCAGAACCATAAAGCACAGAGGAACCAACATCAGAACACAGGAACATCAGACTAAATACACCAGGACTGATTACAAGAGGAGACACCAGAGTGACCAGCTTGGCGACATTGTCGCTACGTTTAGCTACTTTTCAGACCCTCTTAGCGACTTTATTTCTAAAACGCGACTAGCGACAATGTTTGGCGACTTATTCATCGAGTTTTGGAGGGTGGCCGGCAGGAGGATTCAAATGAATACGCAATGATACCTCAACATGCAAATGGGCGCATGACGTCATCTGGCGACTTCTAGAGACTTTTGAAGCTTTAGATACTTTCATTGGAAAAGAGTTGGCAACACTGGGAGATACCTGTGAAAGGATGAATAATCAGGGAAGCAGGAAAACACAGACAGGAAGTAAAGTGCACCCCAAAACAAGGCAGAAACAAACTTCAGAATAAAACAGGAAATAGAAGATGGGGAATAAATAAACACAAGTCAGACAGACGTGGGCAGCAAACAGACCACTACAGGACAAACAGACAGAGGTGGACGGCAGGCAGAGGAGAGAACAGAATTACACAGAAACGACAAAAGACCCTGACAATATCAATATACTCTACATTACAATAAATATTACTACAGTAAACATGAATGCCATAAATGCACAATCCAATTATGCAACACTGACTATAGGCCACTACTGTACAATCCATTTGTCTTCCTTCAATACAATATTTTAAAATTATATTACTAAATTGTAGTTTATAGGCTAATAGCTACTTGCCAGATGTTGATGGAAAGTTGAAATAGCTTAGCTATATACAGTATATATGAATTTGGAAAAACGTCTAGGAAAAAAACTAAAATAACCAAAAAAGGTTTGAATAATTTCAGAGCTCCTATTATTGTATATCTGTCCTGGGCACAACTGACGTCATTGCATATTAAATATGGCAATCCAAAACAAAGTGTCTTTTGAACACAAATCTGGATATGTAAATGTAGTGCAGTGTTTCCCAACCCTGGTCCTCGTTAGAATCCTGATAACGAGCCATTCATTTGAATCAGCTGTGTTGGAGCAAGGCAACATCTAAAACATGCAGGGCAGCGTTCCCCGAGGACCAGGGTTGGGAAACACTGATGTAGTGTATATGCAACATGCATTCATATCATACTGTGCATGGATGAATATGCTTGTGTCAGTAATTTAACCAGTGAGTGGTTCACTTGGAAGCCAGTTTCTGAAGGATGTTTTGCAGTAGAGGATTCCGGTAAAATGACTTACCTGGAAATAAATGTATTGAACACGACAAGGGCAGTAGATCCAGCCAGGGACACTGTGTCCGCCCATTCCGTGGTCATTGGGAGAAGCTGAACCTTTCACCCAGTAATGGCCATGACCAATATGAACAATTATGACATTCTCAGTCAGGCAGCTCACACCCAGGGTTGGGTAGGTTACTTTCTAAATGTAGTCCCTTAGAGTTACTATAGTTACCAGACTGAAATTATCAATCTGTAACGTAATTTCTGGATTACCTAAATTTTGTAACATAATTTGATTACTTTCCATACATTTTCACGCGTACAGACTTCACGCCTAAACAATGTTCTTTGAAATGCCATCCAAAGCAATCTACTGCATTTGCGAGCCAAATCTTTCTATTTTTTGTGGCCGTTTATGTTGCTCATGGGATCAGATTAAAGTAGGATTTATTTTAAATTATTTATTGACTTTAATATTAATAAGAGAACTGTCGATTGTTTTATGCATTTTTCTTCTGCAACCCTCCTTTTTAAATCTGAAAGTAGTCCTAGAAGTAATCATCAAATTTTTTTAAAAGAACCTGTAATCTCGTTACACAATTTTATCTGGTAAATGGATTACAGTTACTGTTTTTTAATAATCAGTTACAGTACTTCCAAACCCTGCTCACATCCTACTCATGTCATTCTAAAAACGCCATTAGGACTAAGATGCTTAATTGGTATAGCTTGTTTAGTGCACCAAAAAGATAATTGTGTTACTGACATGTACAGTATTACAAACTTCACTTTATCAATATCTGAACACACTTGTGTCCTCATTATAGCTAACTTTTCTGTCCCAGTGTCATTTTCAATCATATCTGCTTGTCTAGTTTGGAGGGTAATTTGGGCTAATAGAGCACAGCTACAGAATAACCTTGATATAACTGCACTACAAAAGACAATTATTCAGTAATGAATAGGATGGGATGTACAGTGGCTTTCATACATCACATTGTACTGCATTGATCTGCAAGTGTGGACAACTCTATATTAACAGAGAGAGAGAGAGGGAGAGAGAGTTTTCCAATTTCCATATTACAAATATTATGATGATTCATTTAATCAGAAAGCAATGATTTTGCATTCATTCATGAAACAATATCAGGCATAGATGGGGAGAACTATACACAAAGCCTGGGTAATACCTCTTTAACCAGTCTATTTCTATCCGATAACAAATAACGATAACGAATACCTCGCCCGCACTGACCAGGCCAGTACGTACTGTATGTGTGTGTGTGTGCGTGTGTGTGTGTGTGTGTGTGTGTCCACATGACGTGTCTGCGGGACGTGTGAATAACTGTGCTCACACATCGGCCCAAGCGGCCCGGGGCTGCGTGTCACATGCTTTGTGGAGTACAGAAGCAGAGCGCGTTCCTGTTAAGATCCATCTGTGACCTCACGCTGCTTGCTCACTGTTCTTTCCGGGAAGCTACCAAGCATTTAGAAAGCCTTCACGCTGGCTCACTTCCGAGATTCAACCTGCTCGCCCTCTAGCCCGAACTGGTGTAAATATACGGATCCTCTCTATTCCTGTTCAATTAATTTAGTGCCACTATAGCCTATAGCACTAATGCTGGTAAATATTGACACAATGCAATGGGATGTTGCGCAACAGTAACAGTAAATCCTGAGCCAGGAGTGAAATGTAGCTAGCTTGCTAACTGTTAAATACTGTGTACATAAACAGACGAATGGACACATGGGCAGCCAGAACGTGAATGGATAGACACACAGACACAGACAGACAGACAGACACAAATATATAGACAGACAGACACATATAGATAAACAGACACAGACAGACAGACTAACACATATAGACAGACAGACACATACAAACAGACAGACAGACACATATAGACACAGACAGACAGACAGACAGACAGACAGACACATACAGACAGTCAGACACATATAGACACAGACAGACAGACAGACATACTAGCACATATATATAAACAGACAGACAGACACATATAGAGACACAGACAGACAGACAGACAGACAGACAGACACACTAACACATATATAGACAGACAGACAGACAGATTGACACATATAGACAGACAGACAGACAGACACACTAACACATATATAGACAGACAGACAGACAGATTGACACATATAGACAGACAGACACACTAACACATATATATAAACAGACAGACAGACACATATAGAGACACAGACAGACAGACAGACACACTAACACATATATAGACAGACAGACAGATTGACACATATAGACAGACAGACAGACAGACACACTAACACATATATAGACAGACAGACAGATTGACACATATAGACAGACAGACACACTAACACAAATATATAGACAGACAGACAGACACATATAGAGACACAGACAGATAGACAGACACACTAACACATATATAGACAGACAGACAGACACAAATATATAAACAGACACACTAACACATATATAGACAGACACAGACAGACAGACTAACACATATATATAAACAGACAGACTAACACATATATAGACAGACAGACACAGACAGACAGACAGACAGACAGACAGACAGACATGCTAACACATATATAGACAGACAGACAGACAGACAGACAGACAGACATGCTAACACATATATAGACAGACAGACACAGACAGACAGACAGACAGACAGACAGACATAGACAGACAGACAGACAGACATGCTAACACATATATAGACAGACAGACACAGACAGACAGACAGACAGACACATATAGACACACAGACAGACTAACACATATATAGACAGACAGACAGACAGACACAGACAGACATAGACAGACAGACAGACAGACATGCTAACACATATATAGACAGACAGACACAGACAGACAGACAGA
>JAODTR010000014.1:26414-55476 GCA_025399935.1 Amblyopsis rosae
CTGAACTGCTGTTCGGTGCATATGCACAGACAACAGTCAGAGTTTTCCCCCCCACCACCCGTAGGTGCAGGGAGGCGTCTACCGGGTTCAACTCCAATTCTAAAAAATTCTCTTATCCTTAATTTATTTAATATTATAGGGACTATAGTCTAAACATTTTTGTAATAGGGATGCACCGATTGCTTTTTTTCCAGTTTTTTGTCAAGCTTTTTGCCAAATCAGATTTAGCTAGTGTTAAAAAAAAGATGATTTTACAGCTCTGTCATTTAGATACAGATATATTTAGTTTAAAATGTACTCACATTTTATGGCCCCTTCATCATACTTCAGGGCTGCAGCCTGATCTGGAAGCTAGTGACTAACTTTTCCCATTGAGGTACAAAGTGATATTACAAGGGTACGGACTGGACCCAGCTGTTCATTTCAGAAAATATCTACAACGCAGTACAGTTGTCTTTGACATAACTGATATGTTTTATACCGCTTTTGTCTTTTTTTTATTTTTTTATTTAGTTTTTAAACATTTTACACATATGACATTTAACTGTCCATTACAGCCTGGCTCAAGAGCTGTAACTTAACAAACACAAAAATCCAAACTAACTAACAGAATAACATACAGTGAGGTGTGAATGTCTGTAGGCGTATGCATTGACTATAAATGGCATGTGTGGTGCCAGGAGGGTCTCAGAGCCAGTGTGCTGCAACCATAGACTTACTATTAGAGAGACCCAGTGAAGAAAATGGCGGCTCGGTCTTACCAAGTATTTGCTCATTGTCGCAGTGAAGCACGATTTTCTAATTAAGGGTGTCGCCATATTGGGAAAATGGCTCTTTTGACACATGCGCAGTGCAAACAGAAGATTATGTTGCAACCTGCGACACTGGAGTTCCAGACCTCAAGCCTCGTGCATGTGCGTCGTGGTACAACATAAAATAACAGACGTTTTTGTTTTGGACTATACTGTTATAATTGTAGGCATGTCTTGTTTAATATTTAACATTTACATTAAAAGTAGGACCGATGTTGTGCTCGCAAATACGCCGCTTGTTGCTTGTGCAAGAGAAATCCACGGGCAGCTCAGGCACGAGCGTTGGACTATGTCGCATGATTATTACGTCATGACAAACAATCGTCCAAACTGGCTTTATTGACATTGTTAGAAAAATATATGTACATGAGCACCAAGAGAATATTATTAAGCACCATATGAACCAAGTGTGGCACCTAAACATTTTTTTGCTTTTGCGGAGCAAGTTACACTAATAATAAATTAATGAATGGGGTGTGTATTGGTGTTGTTCCTAGAGGCTGTAGTACCACCCGTCGCCACACGTCACGGCTGCTTCAAGCCTAGAGTCAGACTCTGCCCCCCTGGCTGCAACACACCTACACAAGTGAAATGCCCAGGTGCACTTCGTTAGACTAATTAGGGCCTATCCAGCCAATAAGGAGAATACAATCACATGCCTGTTAAAACAAGGCAGGGCCGTCAGACTGTTTTATGTCAACAACACGGTTGTAAATACAATATATTCAAGGTCATATCCATATATCGCACGATAAGTCGATATAGCAGCCTAATTATTGTGACAGGCCTACTTAGCTCAAAATTATTGTGCAGTAGCCTGTAAACAACTGCAGGATGTACAACAGTCATTAGTAAAGTGAGAAAGTGAGCAGTAGATATGAATGGTTCAGATCAGACACTGAGTAGTATACTTTCTACTGGCTGGTCACATCTGGAGGCACCGTGCTATAAATGTGTGTGTGTGTTTATAGAAACATTATGTAAGCACATGTTCTCCTCCCTCAACATGTCAGTGGTGGGTTGATGGTTTTATTGTGGGGCTTCTCCCAGGAAACAAGCTAAAAGTGAAGCAACTGCTCAGCTACCAGACTGTTGAATTGTTGACATTTGGTACTTATAGGGGCCTTTTGTTTTGTAATGGGCCAGGTCATGTACCACTTTATGTCCCATACCATCATTTATATTAACCTTCACACAGACATGCGTTTATAAGCAGTATCCTCAAATCTCAATTATACTAATTTCTAACTAATTTACTACTAAATAAAGATGACTAACCTGTTTCCATATAAGTGGAAAAAATAGTAAAGCGTCAAAAACATCAGATATTTGAATTGTTATTCTGTCAGATAAATATATTCTACTGCTATTTATTAAAGTGTACCGGCACCCCAGCTCTGAGCTTGATTCCACCCACTGCACAACTTTGAAAAATGCGTAAAGGAGCTGAGTGAGGGGAGGGGCTGAGAGGGGGACCGACATTAACATTGACGTTAACATTTGAATTTGATGACTTGAGTGGACAGAGTGTACCGTTGCTAACCAGCCAGGTCCTGGGGTGATTTTTAACGGATAGGATGTGTAGTTCTGTTTTTAGCCCATAAAATGCAGATTTGTATAAAAATGGGAATTATGTCAATATTAACACCATTGCATTGATGTGTCTCATCACAGATCAATCATATTACTTTATTTTCAGCTCTATAAACAAATGTTAGGGTGCAGTTACACTTTAACTTTCTTACGAAATGTAAAATATTTCTTAGGAAACGATGTCTCACATTATGGCAAGACTTTTCCAATGTAAACAAGTAAACAACAAGCTGATCAATGTAATCCCCAGCCATTTCTATGAGGTGGTGGGTCTCCAGGGTTTAGACACACCCTTGATCTGCTGTAATGAGAATAAGGCGTGCCTGCCTGTCTATAGCTGATGTGTCCATGTGTGCAGGCAGCAGGCCTACGGTGCAGTACGTGTCGTCCCTGTGTGAGCTGCCCCAGGCCCTGCAGGCCTACTACACACAGGGCTATGTGCTGGCTGCCCTGCACCCCATCATCCTGTCTGTGGGACGCAGACCCTCCCTGCCCTTCAGCCTGCTGTACCGAGCCATCCTGGCCCGGCCGCGGCCCAGGCAGGTGGACACACGCACGTACACACACACACACACACAAACACATATGCTAGGACCTGCATAGACAGGCGTTGCCAAGACGTTAGTTTGGCTGTGTTTACTTGCATGCGTATGTGCAAGTGTATGCAGTGTTTTTTCTTTTAAATGACGGTCGTCAGACTGCATGTCGATCCCAATAAGCCAGTTCTACTTTTACTGTGTGTATATATGCAGCCCTGAATAGTCCAAATGATGAAATGACATTATTTGAGACATGCTTTTTCCATCACCTGTATCTCATATTTGGAGAGTTGTCATATTCTCAATAATAGTGGAATGTGCATGTATATACGGCTATTGGTCACTGTCACTTTATATACATTTGTATACACTCACCTATCAACCGGTCTGCATGCACACACACATCCACCCAGCCACAAACATGTGCTCTGGTAAATACATGAATGAGAGCTGAAGACCCTCCATATTTAATGCTAACCCCCTGGAGGTAGTGGCCAGTCAGCCAGTGTCTGGCAGAGGACACTATAAAGCATGCCATGGCTTGGTTTGGTCATCGTGCACATCGGACACACTCCAGCGTTGCCATTGGATTGCCATTGGCTAGAAATCTTCGCTGACAACAGTGGTGCGGTTCTGACCTGTATTTTCAAAGCAGTAGTGAACCCTTAGCTTTCTCAACCTGGTACTACATTGTGAGAAAATGTAAACAAATTCCTTGTCCTCCATACACAGATTTGGAAAGTAGCAATTTATTTTCATCCTCCATTTTCTTCCATTGTTTCACAAACTAAGTTATAGTACATATTTCTAATACACAAAATGTATTTGCACATAAGTTAAAAACATTGATGCAAACTTATCACTGCAGTTATATATGTAACGATATATCAGTGTCTCCAAAAAAAATGCTGTTATGTATTAGAAGTAAATGTATCAAATATAAATTGCACTGGGTTAATTTTGGAGGGAATAAACATTCAGCTATGTCCCTAATGAATGGGTATTATGTCTATGTTTGGCACAAACTGGTTTGTATATGAAGTATATGAATCTCTAGAAAAATTACAAATATAATCTAAATATACTGTAAATGTAAAACAATAGCTTTTTTTGTTTAGTTTACCATTTCTGTAAGTGCTTTGATGGTAACTGTAGTCACCTCATGCTGAGCCAATGCATGATTTCAATGTTCATGTCTGCCCCTCAATGAAGAGTTTAAATGGAGTCAGTCAGGTCACAGCAGTTCACCTTGTGGTCTGCATTTAAAGGTGGGGTTAGCATTTCTAATCCAATACACTTTGTCAAGATCACTGTCTTCTGTCTGTTCTGTGTTCGTTGAAAAATGTCAGGGATGTATATCTATCCTAGCTTTGGAACACACTTCCAACTTTGGCAATGTATGTCCAGTGTTGGGGGTGGAGCTTCTGAGGGACAAGCCTATGGCATTGAAGGGAGATCTGTATTCGTTTTGAAGTCTTTCTCCAGCATCGCTTAACTTAATAGAACACTGTAGCTATCAGTCCAAATGGTCTTGTTCACAGTGATCATTGCCCTTGTTCAGTCAGCATCTAATTAAGTGTGTGTGTGTGTGTGTGTGTGTGTGTGTGTGTGTGTGTGTGTGTGTGCATGTACGTGTGTCCTCCCTCAGTAAGCAGGTAGTGTCCATGCGCCACAGTGTGCCAATGCTGAGAGTGGAGGAATGGCCGCTACCTGGAGAATCACTGACTGGAGACACTGTCAGAGCACTCATCGACAGGGTCAGCCACACACATATACAATACATGTGGCTTTAGCCTACATTGCAATACTGTTGAATGGAGCTAAGACATACAACTAAAGCACATCTGTTTAGTATTGATGATTGTCTGGATGGAGTTCTGGAAAATGTGCATGAAGCCTGATATTTCGTGTACTGCCTAACATCAAGGTGTTCTAACATGGCTCACTCTGGCAGGTGAACAGCAGTGCCCGTGGGGGTGTTAGTTTCGCCGGCTCGGTGCTCCAGCAGGTGGGCTGCCGCTCACCGCCTCGCTCTCCCCCTCGCATTCCTCCCGGAGACCAAGAGGTGGAGGGGAACACCTATAGCCCAGGTGAGATGTCTCCATAGCAACAATACAAGGAACATGTCCATAGTGTTGCTATGGCATAGAAAATGAAGAGGGTTGGTTTCTTCCTCTGTCTTTTCTCATATGCGTTTCGTTGAATACTCGTAAATACCACCTTTACATTTTATACCACACAAATCAAGAGATTATCAGTGGCCGTCAACGGAAGGATCTACAATCTAATCTTCATTTGAATCTCTCTCGGTTCAGACTTGAGGTTGCTGATCTTCTTCCATGCTTGGGCCCCAGGCCGTGCTCCTCTGGACGCTCTGGCCTGTCAGTACCACCAGGGGGCACTGTCGATGCGCGTCTCCAGGAAGGGACAGGTGGTCAGTGCTCTGGAGGCTGATTGGCTAGAGTTGACCGCCGCCTACTACCGCAAAGGCTGGTCATTGGTGGACTCGTTTGTCTACTGGGACACGCCAAAAGGTACTGCTGCATTGTGGGTAGTGTTTGATGTGTAGTTAAAAGGTATACTAAGGAATAGTTTCCCCTCGATCAAGTCTTAATTTGACCATATTGGAGTAAAGATACATTACATTATCCTAATAATCAGACAGAGGGTTCTGGTCAGAAATGCTAACTTCAAATATAAGCAAGCTAATGTAGCCACAGTAGAGATAGCATTTTTCTTTTCTTTATTTGTTTCTTGGTGCGCGTTACTATTTGGGATGAATAGTGTTAGTGCAGGTGTATTAGCAACAATCATAACAAGAGATAACAAAGGAAAGAAAAGTGCACAATTCACCTTTTTCAAAGTCCTATGGTCATTCTGTCTGGCAATTCATTGTGTCGTTCAAGTGTTTTCTCATAAAACATTAAAGATGTTTCCCCTTGTTCAGACAGCACAAATATAAATACAAACGCTCTCATTGGATCACCCACTTCCTGTTTGGTCTTCCACTGCATCTATATTTGGAGCTGTGCTTCTAACCTTAGCGACCTCACTTCCTGTTCCACCATAGACTGGCAGACATTCACATCTGCAGACATGGGAAGGCCAGGATTGGACGAAACGTTACATTCTCATTGTCACACGCATGTTGCTAACACTCACTATGCTTCCATTGCATTTCTGACCATCATGAACGCAATGGAGGTCAAATGCATTTACACACGCATGAATCTGATCTCATATACATAATGTATCTAGCTCATTGTCAGGGACGTTCTCTCGGAAGTCAAGTCCCCCGTCAAATGACTCCCTCTGTAAAATATTTGATAAATAGACCTACTCTTTTTTGCCGCATTTAACATGCTCATGTGAACACAGCTTAATATTAAATACCAAGGAGTGATGATTCATAGTGTGCATCATGTGACTCAGGTGAACCCGTGCCCAGGTCTCTGGAGGGACTATTTGTGTACGAAGAGAAAAGCACGTCCCCGCCAGGCAACGACACTATTGTGGTAGAGCAGTGGACTGTCATTGAGGTCAGCATTCTATTTTCCTAATAGTTTGGGAATGTCAAATGTTCCAGCAATACACATGAACTTGAAGGGATAGTGTGTATTTGTAGGTGGGCTTCATCTTAACATGTTTTGGCGAAGCACACCTCCGCTCATGTTCTTGAGTCATATCCAAACACAGCAGCAGTACAACTTGTACTGAAAGTAGTTCCTTTATAACAGAGGAATTTAAATGATTGGAGGCAAAGGCAAAACACCAATTCTGTTTATGATGCAGTAAACGACATATGGAAACAATCAACCTTGTCCACTACACACATCCCTTTAATCTAGAATGTAGCGCTGGGCCTTAACTTGAGTATAACTGGCATGCTTGGGAGGCTGTTAAGACTTCAAGTACCACTATAAGACATCAGTCAATGAGAGGAGTACAGTGACTGGATTATAAGGCCCAGATCTCAAACGGAGCAAGCACACTTATCCTAGGGAGAGCTGTCATGTTGTCGTGTGAAAATGTAGGGCTCTAATGTGAAAACGGACTACGGGCCGCTCCTACACACTCTGGCTGAGTTTGGATGGCTGCTGACGTGTGTGCTACCCACACCTATTATACGGCACGACAGGTATATACGTATCTTGTGTATTAGTTATACTGTTACATACTAGCATGTGTTTCTGGACCTAATGAGGCACTTGCTTTGTATTTTCCCCTTTGTAGTGATGGAAACCTGGCGACCAAGCAAGTGGTGTTTCTCCAGAGACCAGTAAGATCACAGGGTGTTCAGCAAAGGAACCAGGTGAGGTGAATGAAAATGTTTGATCACACTGCTCCCTGGTGGACAGGGTTGGACTTGCACCCTAACAATGACCATCTGGTCTGCACCCCTCCAGGGTGTACAGAGTGACGTGTCCAGTCATTCATTGGGCATCCCAGGAACGCCTGAGGAGCTGTCTCCAACCAAAGGGGCCATTGGGGGCTTCCCGGTGTTCGTAGCGGGTTACCCCAGCGCCCTCTCCCACCTGGAAGAAGGCGGCTTTGAGCAGGAAGAGGGGAAGGCGGAGGTCACCTGTATGTAGGCAGGGAAATGCATGCTGGGAACAACTCTCAGCGTTTATTGTTTACTGAAAGAAAGCTGGATTGAAATGGCTAAACTGATGGGAACTCGGGGTAAGGGAGCCCTGTTGTGTAAGCATCAGTAAGGACTGTACCTGCGCTGTAGATTACAGGAACAATACAGTGCGATGGTGCGGTCTGAACGACCGTTCTGTCCACGTTTTTTAACCACCTCCTTTTAACAAAGACTGCCATGTAGATGAAGAGACCCTCTCAGCACTTTTTATATTTTTAATGAAGCCATAAGCCGTATACAGTCAGCTTTTTTAAAGGAGATGTTGGGGAAATTCACTTGTTTGCCAGAGACACTTTATAGGACAATGTTCTCATTTAGCCAGGTGCTGGCTGTCCTTATACATACATTGAGATAGATACACATTTCTACAAGGGTTGGGCTAACGGTAACACTTTGGTGGCCAAATAGGTTTGTTTCACTTATATTTAAAGTCACGTGTTGCTACATAGATTATTTTCTTCTTGATTTGGGAGCTTTTAATTGGTTTAAATGGCTTAAAGTGAACTAAATTCCTGTCACTCTTCCAGAACAGAATGGTTAGAGGAGGCTGTTTGTAACCAAGCCCGAAGTTACAATGATAAATGCATTTGTGTTCACTTGTTTATCTGCACATATTGTGGCTGGTCACTCAATTCTTTCAAAGCCTAATGGTACTGACAATTCACCATGTTTTTTTATAAAGGATTCCTCATTTAAGACGAATCCATTTTACATATCGACTCACTAAAGGATATTTAATTTAGTGTAAGGAACTTTTCTCTTAATAGGACAATGTGCTGCTTGTTTAACTTAATGTTCAGTATTAGTGTCATGTATCGACCGCCTATGATGTGCTTGAAGTATATTTTAGCAATATTTTACCATCTACTGTGCTTAAATACTGGAGTATTTACACCACCCAGAGTTGAAGATGCATTCTATGTGGATATTTTTATCTTCAGACATGTCCTCTGACTCCTAGCTAGAGGATGTATAGTCACTTGGTCAGTATTATGTAATTGTACACTTCCATGTGTTTTCTGTTGTGAAACTAATTAAGAAAAAGTTGTTAACCTGTATGCATTCCAGGATTTACAGATGTTTCTAAATTAAATGACAGCACAATCCACTAGCTAACACTCATTATTTTTATTATTAACAGACATCATGAAAATGTCTACAGTAACAAAATGTAGTCAATAAAAAAAAATGGGTTGGATTGACAAGATTCCCCCACAAAATAACTTAAGGAGAAAGGATAGAGTGAGGTTATGTTCAAATACTTAAGTATCCTTCCTTGAAGTATTTCCGTTTCAAAATACTTGGAGCAGTAAGAGCAAAAATCCCATCTTAACAGAATTTTGTATGAAACTATGTAGGTCATGTTACATGGGATTCAACCGATAATTAAATCAGGGCACGTCACAAGCAGGATCAAAGAGTTAGCCAACAAACCCTCCTCCATACTTCTGCAATGCAATAGGCCACATAGAAAGATGAATCTGCTAGTACACACAAAGCAGTGACTTGAAGGTTCTTTGTTCACTACTACACAAGCCACGTTTACAGTAATGTCATTTCATTGGAACATTTCAAAGTCAGCAGGCTAATTTAGCGATCCATTCCATGGGAATCCCCCCCACCCCACCCCACCGGTATATCAAAGAGGAATAAAATAGATGAAGACCCATGATAAAATATAATTGATATATAAGAGACAGGGTAGCAGGGAATATATACACAGGACACCGTCAGTGTGTGTGTGCCCATGTCAACACGCATCACTATGAATAAACATAGCTTCTTGCAAATCCAGCTGCTCAAAACATGAATAGCAAAGTTCCTCATAAGAGTGTGTGCACCCAGTGATATCCAGGAACCTCTGTGGCATAGACGGCAGTGTTAACCTGCAAGGCCAGACAGGCTGGAAACCAAATGGCAGCAGGACCACCTTGGTATCTGTAGGCGCTGCTGAATTCTGTACCTAACCGACTATACCATTACAGCCTATGAGACAGACACATGACTAATGAAGGAGGACCCCGGGCAGTGTTTCTGGGAGGGAACCTTTATAAACATCTGCGTGTGGTGTGTGTGTTTCTGTATACCTGCGTGTCTGAATTGAGAATGAAATGTGTGTTGGCTGTAGTGTATCGGTGTGTCCCTTTCTGGCAGCAAGACAGACTTATGCCTCGCTCTCCCCTGCCGACGAGGTGTTCTGGACATCCTCCTCCAGAATGGGCACGATCAGGTTGTCCTTGGACATCAGGTTGTACTTCATCACGAAGCGTGTGAACCGGTGACAAAGGAACGTTTCATTCTGCACGCACACAGACGGCAACGTGTTTCTTAATGAACACTGCTCAAAAGAATCAGCTATATACCCTATACAAGCTACACACACACCCCCTCTGAGGGTTAAAAGCAGAGTCACTGGAAAACACTTGCTAACTTCCAACTCAAAACAATATCCCTCCGCATTGAAATGCATTGTGAAGGAAAGCGTAGTACTATGGCTTTGTAGTTGTGACTGACGTTCCCATTTGCAGAGCCAGGGCTGTGTAGAAGTATCTGATTCTTTTTTCAGGACGCACAGAACGGTAAGCTAGCTGAGTGCTTGGAGAGATTTGGTAAATTTTACAAAAAGTGCATTAGCCTACAATACCTTTGATTTTATAAAACTACATGGAGGTATAGCTTAAACCATTTAGTCACCGCATAAATACTCCTGGCATGGCTCTACACTGACTCCCTCCCCAGAAGCACACGTGTTAAAGCCAAAGTTAAAAAATTTAGGAGCGCAGACAAAAATATGGAAGCACAATCGAAATTCTATTTATTAAGGGCGAGCATTGGAAATTATTCACCTTTAGTATTTTTTCATTGTATGTTAATCTCTATAGTATTGTGTCTGAATGGCTTGGTTTTTGACAAAGGAGAGATGATTAAGCCTACATCATCAGGTTTGACCTATCATAAAATATCTGATGTAGATTTGCTCATATAGTGTTTTGTCCACACTCTCTCCCTCCCCTAATGTTAAATATTCTACAGTAGGCTAGTGTATATTTAATTTGGAGATGGACAAATAGGCTAGAATATATATATTTCAGCAAACCTAATATTGAATGGAATACATCTTGAAAAGTTTGGCTATACAGATATTCTTATAACTTCCTATTTAGAATAATAGGCATATGAAATGATTTATACCATTACTGTACTGATGGCGTACAATGTAGCTTCACGTGAGTGTACAGTAAAGACAGTTTTAAGAAATTTCACGATAGTCATTGTGCACAGGGGATTTCATAATGCGAACATAGTGGCTACAAGTAACTCGCACAAAGTGTGCCTAAATATTTTTTCATGTTCGAACACCAATATTTTTAGTCTAATTTGCGAGTGAAATGGTCGAATTGTAGAGCCCTGTAGAGCATGTTGCTGAAATAGACTAGCTGTTCCTTAATCGACTGAGTCAAAGCTGCAAACTGGGAATAGCAACCAGGTTCTTAGAGGCCTCGGTTCTGTGCCAACACAGCCCAGTGACTGCAGACAAACGCATCACAGCAGATTATAACATTAGCTAGCATGAGCAAACTATGGGACTAGGCTATGGGAGCTATTCAATTTAAACTTTGCTCTTGATTTCATTACAGTCATCCCTGATCAATACAATGCATTTTGTATAGTGCTCAGTGATGGCATGCTATTCCCCTTAATGCACGATACTGTACATCTCAGACGTCCTGTGCCATTAATGAATATTAGATATGACACCAAAGAAGAGGGACCATTACAAGCAAACATACATTACTAAAAACACTTGCAGATTAGAGTCTGTGCTTGCCTGAGGATACTCACCTCATACTTATCAAATATCTGACGGTGATGGAAGTAGGCATGAGAGAATATCCTATAGATGCGACGACAGACGGAGCCTAGCTTGGCCACGGAGGACTCCTTGATGCTAACCCTGCGGAACAAATAAACCACATGTGATTCCCTATCTTCTCGCTGCAACACTGGCCAACCAGTGGCTACAGTGACTGACCTGCTGGGGAAGTATTTATTGCTGTTGAGAAGGCAGGCAGCTCCGTCCAGCGTGTGCCTGGTGTAGTCAATGGCAGGGCACTGTGGGCACAAGACATTCCACTTCTCACACGACAACTCAAAGCAAAACTCACTCTTACCTCACATTAATAAATTACATGCAATAGACAACAGTAATCAGAAGCACTACATACAACCTTTGCAATCTGAACAGCCACATGCAATGCACAAATCTCAAGACATATTCCTTTCTGACAAACACAAGTTAAGGGTTAACGCTCAATCCTTTTAGCCACTGTCAAGGGAGACAAACAGGCAGGACAAACCTCTTTGGGGGTCTTGTGGGCAGCACATAAAAATATCCACTGTTCTGTGGCTGTCATCTGGGTACAAGTGTCAGGGTGGCATTCACTCTGAGGGCAAACGATTAACAAGAGAAAGGTCAATGCAAATAATATGCTGCCATTTATTGCCTTGAATTATTATGTTTGTGACATGTTGCCCCTGGGAATGTATGATACATTAGTATACATTTGATCTTTATGTACACTCACCTGTAGTTTGACGGCCAGTCCATTGAGCTCCAGACAGAACTGCCTGTGATTAGGATATATTGTAAAGTGGAGATGAAGTGATAGAAAAAAACAAAACAACTAACCATGCCAATTTATTCAAAAAGTCAGATGACTAGTTCAGTCACATTCTTGTAGTTACCTGAGGTGCTCATACTTCCACACACCCTCATCCTGGCCCTCTGGAGGCTCAAGGATCTTGTCGATGTTGGAACAGTCTGACCGAATGTTTTGCTGAATGTACTTTAAAAGAATGACACTGATATTAACGCCGGCCCTCTGCTACTCTTGTCAAGAGAGCGGTACGCAACACGCAGATATGATCACACACCAAATCATAGCTCTTTCACACACAAATGGCAACACACCTGTTGCACAGCCAGGGTACTATCCATTTCCTCGAAGGATTCATCCGGCCAGTTGTAGAATTCCTGAACATGGTACATAGGAGAATAAACTCGCGCATTCACCAATCTTTTGGGATGCTAATACAAGCGAACAGTCGCTGCCATTTTATCGGATTTATTTACAAAATTGGTTTGTAGTTTTACTCTACGTTGGTAGCAGGCATTGTATGTAAAAACAATGTAGCTAAAACTCATGTTTTAGCACAACTACGCTAGCGTTAGCACGCCAGCACGGCTGTGACTGCTTCCTGTTATTCCGACGTCCATCATAGCAGTTTTGGGGTCGTCGTCGTCATGGGTTTTAGAAGTTGGTTTTATTACCCCCACTATATTCATAGCCGGTGTTTTAGAGCGACCGCGGTGGTTATTATGTATTATACAACGTTAACAGACTAGCAACGCTAAAGCACTCCAGTAAATAGTCTATCCCGTTTAGTTGGCTAGTCGCAGGGCCGGCTATTTTTATGTTGTTTGGGAACTCGCATAAAGTAATATAGAGATTTTTAACAAAATAATGAAACATTCCATAGTCCCACGCATTTATCTAACTATTTATCCAAGTCTGTGTGGATTATAAACGTACCTTAGCTTTAGTTCCAGGCCGATTCCTCCTGAGAACTGCAGTACCCTCCGCCATGACCATCTCGACAGAATACCCGGATGCACGATGCGTTCTCGCTATATTGGTGTAAGCTCAGCATTAACAGCCTGCCCATCCCTGCTAGATAATTTAATGTTTAGGTAATGCTAAATTATTATGTGCTACCACTTCAGTCCTCATTTATACATAAGGCATATACCTAATAATGAAAATCATTATGAAGAAGCCATGTATTGTGGTAAATCATGCAATATCTGTAGTCTGAAATTCATTGATCAAATGGCACAAAATAATGGAACAAACTATATCCAACAGTTATATTTTATTGTTGTAACAAAACATGATTAGAATTATTTACAATTAAATGTAATAGAAAAACAAAGACAATGAGGCAACATTTCCTCTGTTCAGTGATGGGAGAAAACACTTTACATGTAGCAGAGTGACCTAATCTACATATTTGCCCAAGATATCACCATCACGGAAAAGGAAATAGTCCTGGAAAAGAAAAGGACATCAATTAAAATTAAGGCATTCCAAATACATACAAATGCAGCAAAAAGAGATAAATGTACCTTGTCATCCAGACAGACTTTAGTTCCACCATATTCTGGAAGGAGTACCTTCTCCCCAACTTTTACACATACAGGCTGCATGCTCCCTTCCTGGAAATTTAATCATTAGTTACAATTTATTTAGAACCAATGTGTCATATCCACACGGTTAGAACACAGTGTAATAAAGTAAATAATAAATAAAGTAGACCACACAGAGCTGGAGGACAATTCAAAAACATTATTATTTGGACACTTTGTACTTTATGACATGATGTAGCTATGGCCTTGCATTCTTTTGCTACAAATGTTTCAATGTGCTAACAATTACCTTGTTGACAGAACCAGGTCCTACTGCCACCACTGTTGCCTGCAGCACCTTCCCCTGTGACTTCTCTGGTAGCATGATGCCCCCTTTAGTCACAGTCTCTGCTGTGAGGCGCTCCACTAGCACCCGGTCGAATAGTGGAAGGAATTTTCTGAAAGCCTTTAAATTAATATTAGAAGGAAAAAAGGCCTTTAGGGATTTCAAATAAACCACGGCAATAGAGTAACAGCAATGAGGGTTGTCACCAGCTGTTATTACCAAATATAACCTGTTGCATAACATATGAAAGCCACAAAGCTAACTGAAGTGCAAAACCAAGCTGGACCCAAAGTTTTGATGTGGCAATTTTTCAACATGCACTCACCAAATGTTTAATTTTGTATTTATTTATATAATCTGATACCACTGCTAAAAAACAAATAACGACACTGCCATTATCCACTAGACCAAGGAAATAGAAGCACAGGATTTGGCTAATCAGTAATTACAGACATCCTCCTGGTACAATGAACGACCTTATTCATGAGTTGTGGCTAGTCTGTTGGAAGAGAGGGAGGGGGGACTTTGCTTCTAAGAGGTCCTAAAGAGTTTAATTTAAAAGGCAGAGTTGGTTCTTCGCGGCATCGCCTCACACACAGAAATGCATTGCGAAGCAAATGGTTGTACCACGGCTTTGTTGATATGAGCGGTCTTCGGCACTTTGTATGGTCCTATTTACAGAGCCAGGGCTGTGTAGAAGTATCAGATCATTTTTCAATATGCGCAGAGATCGTAGAGCTAGCAAAATGCGAGGAGATTTGTTGAATTTTACAAAAAAAAAAGTGTATTATCTTACATTTAGCTTGCAATAGCTGACTTTACTTCTAAGTCCTTGTCTTTTACACAATTACAATAGTCCATAGTGCTTACAACTATAATGTACAGCTTGTGTACTGGTTAATTATATTCAACTGGTAATGTTGCTTCACTGCATCACCTCTCTAAGTTTATTTAAGGTGACTTAATACAATAAAAACAAGTGTTTATTTTAACAGAATACGGGAGGGGGATTTGCAAGATTTAGATTGCCAGCTGCCTTTGGCTTTATACTAGCAGATGACCTTCACCCGAGGACAAGAGTACAACTGTCAGGGAGAGACCTTGAAGGTGGGTGAAGAGGAGGGGAGCCTGTTGCAGTCAGTAGTTCATGATGGTGTGGGGGTTGGGGGCTGCACTAATGCTGTATAAATGTTTGTCTTCACTGAAGGACAAATACTGATGACCTATTGGTCTACTACCAATCTTCCCAATTACAGTAGATCCAGAGTTGTGTCCTAGAAAAATCTGGAAGCGGCCAGCACATGGGAATATGTATGTAGCACGGTCAGTTACACTTTAATGCATCACATTAAACAATTTTCAACAAGTGTTTCATATAGTTGACTCAAGGATTTCAACATAACACATTATCCAATGCCTGTACCGTGTGCTTTAGCACTATACCTCCATTTTGAAGAAAAAAAAAGAAAAAAATTATTTTAGTTTTTGCAATATAGTAAAATACATGAAAATAGAAAAACCAGAAACATTTGGTTTTAAAATTCATATCCCGCTAATTTAATCCCCTCAGATAAATACATTTACATTTAATGTACAATATAGCCACTGGCAGCTTTATGCCTCTGAACGTCATTAGGTCAGCGATGACGTGATCTAATCCGGAAGTACTAACAGTCTAAAAGTGCGTATATTATGCATCCCCCATGCCCAAGATATATAATTGGTATAGATTGTTATTCAGCTATAAATCTAAATTATGTAAATTATCAGTTTATTCTGACGAATTAATGACTGTTAATATAGTGTCACTTGACTTCATGGACTCAGTCACTCACGCGGTACCTCCTCACTACCGTACAATAATGAATATGTCGATACTAGTAAACTCAACTGTGTATTCCATGCTATGTAAGTGTGTAATTCCATCTGCTGCTACTCCTACCTGCAACAAATACATTACCTCAAAATATAGTAAGTACTAAAACTGATTAACTTCTCCCAATGTTCAAGAGAGAGAAATGTGTATTGAAATACACAAGTGCTGTATAACTAATGTCAGCATGTGAACACGCATCAAGCTTTTTCAATGCTTGACCTTGTGAATGAATCAACGTTAACACCAGCTAACTGCTAGCGTCAACTAGATAGATGGCTAGCTACACAAACTGTACGTACAAGTTACTGGTGATCGGTTGTCCATTTATACATCGAAGTTATCATATTATCTAGCACATTTAAGATATAATACTCACCATTCTGTGCGTGTAAGAGGTCTTTGAGTCCTTGCGATGGTGAACCCCAATTTGCGAGTGAGCGTAGACGGGATACACTGAATGGGACTCCACGTGAGGAAATCTCCAGAACGCTTCAGCGCATGCGTAGAGGACGCCCTGAGCATCTAGTGACTTGATACTAGAATATTCCATGTTTTTGACAGTGTAAACGACGTAATACCACAGCTAGATAGGCAATCAATATAATATGAATATAATGGGAGGTTGGGATTGCTATACAACATTATGTGTCCCGTTATAATGATGTTCATAACTAGAAGAAAATATTGCACAATGTCAACTTTGACCTCGCTTTTTATCTCCAATGGCACACAAGAAATTTCTGGAAACGAGTGCCCCTGAACATGCATTAATGTGTATTGTAGTCACATTTGATAAATTAAAGTTAAATATGTGCACATATTAGCCCAATAGATAGGAAAATAGCGACATTAAACAAAATTAACCGTTGAATTCGCTAATAATTGACAGAAACACAAGTAGTTTAGTTGTTATTGTCATAATACAGAGTCCGGGGCAAACTGCTAAATTACCCGGATGTGATAGGCCATGTGCAGTACAGGCTCAAACTCCGTACCACTCACACCGCACGGCACATCATTCCGTCTATCGTGCTAAGGCATCAGCCAGCTTTTACATTAACAAGTAAGTAATCATATGTCGTTCTTGCGAAGCTATCCACAAATACTCGTTTTTGTGATTCATTTTGTACACATTGATCTTGCTACTAATGCATTAGTGTTGGTTCAACCCTACTATCTAGCTAGCTTAGCAGTCTTTTCGTGTCTCAGGCAAGGACACGCAACAAAAATTGTACTATCTGAAAAAGCTTTTTTCTAATCATAATGCGGGGTATTCCCCAGTATGTACTACACATACACATTTTTAACAAGTAGGCTCCATCAAGTCTCGTGACTGGCTGAATGAATTAACTATTATTAATTCAAGTACATTTCTGTCATATATTGTCTACCTCTAAGCTTCATGAGTAGTCAGCCTGGTATCTGAAGGCTTTCGGGAAAATTGCAGCCATTTCATGATGCTAGAAAAGAATGTAACATTCGGTAAAGATGGGAGGTAATTCCGCACATGCTTTCGAGTTTGACCTTGTGACGCATGATCTGAGGAGAACACGTGGGGATGGTCTAGATCCAACTGATTGAGTTATGTCATTAACGTTATTGAAAGACGATTGAACCCAAAAGCGCACATTCACAATTTCTATTAACTAACTTATAATTGTTTAACAAGGGGTGGTCGACTCGAGTTATTACCACATCCTGCAAACAAAAGCCAGCAAAACCAGAATAGGTCAAAGGTCAGGTAGAACAGTTCCACTCATATGTTAAACTCAGAACTGACGGCAAAAGCAAAGCAGGAATATGAAACATCAAAAAGTCACGGACCAACGCAGGCCAATATTTATTTAGAAAAAATACAAGTTTATGAAGGTATCTTAGACTTTAGGTTTAGTCTTTAACTATTTGTAAGGGGGGTTCTAAATTCATTCACGGCGCAGGTCGCCTTAGCAGTAAGTTCAATGTGTGACCATTAGGGGCAGTGTTAACAAATGTTCTTGTCTAACGTTGGCTATGTTGTATAGAAAGTGTCTAAAGAAGTTGTCAAAGCATCCTGATAACTTTTAGCCTGTATGTAAATTCTCAATAAAATCAGAGTCGAACTTATGTTTTCCATCTCTTCTTTCCAGAGATGTTTCGTTTGCCGACCGTGATGAAGCAGGCCAGGCCAGTGTGCAGGGCTCTGGCCCCCCACCTTACGCGCGCCTACGCCAAGGACGTCAAGTTTGGCGCTGACGCTCGCGCCCTAATGCTGCAGGGAGTGGACCTGCTGGCCGACGCCGTGGCCGTCACCATGGGTCCCAAGGTACACACGGGTCTCCACTAGCATGTGACCCCAACCCCCCTGTCACTCAAGTCACTCACCCCCCCAATCCCCCTTCCCTTCCCCCATCTGTGCCTCCAGGGCCGCACGGTCATCATCGAGCAGGGCTGGGGCAGTCCCAAGGTCACCAAGGACGGTGTGACGGTGGCCAAGAGCATTGAGCTCAAGGACAAGTACAAGAACATCGGCGCCAAGCTGGTGCAGGACGTGGCCAACAACACCAACGAGGAGGCAGGCGACGGCACCACCACCGCCACAGTGCTGGCGCGCGCCATCGCCAAGGAGGGCTTCGACACCATCAGCAAAGGGGCCAACCCCGTGGAGATCCGCCGCGGAGTCATGTTGGCCGTGGAGACGGTCATCAATGAGCTGAAGAGGCTCTCCAAGCCGGTCACTACCCCGGAGGAAATAGCACAAGTAAATACTGCTGTTCTGTTGATGTTTAGGAGTGGGGAGCTCTGTTAATTTAATACACGGGGGAGGGAACTTCAGTCAGAACACATAGCAGGTGTTAAAATAAATAGACACATGAGTTTCAACAGTAAGCTTTTGGATAATCCTTCTTTTCTATAACCCTCCAAGACTGGTTTTAATGCTGTTGTGTTTTTTTTTTCTTCTTCTCTTCAGGTTGCTACAATCTCAGCCAATGGAGATGTAGAAATTGGCAACATAATTTCCAACGCCATGAAGAAAGTTGGTCGTAAAGGAGTGATCACCGTCAAGGTAATGCTATCAGCTCTAACCTGCAGCCTACCACCTTAATATAATAATGCGGTAGGCCTTATTATATTAAGGGCCTACCACCTTAATATAATAAGGTGGTAGGGCTGAAGACACCATAACTTATTATAATTATAACGTGACATTCTCTAACCAATATGGATTTCCTTCTCAGGACGGAAAGACTCTTCACGACGAGTTGGAGATCATCGAGGGTCTGAAATTCGACCGTGGCTACATCTCCCCTTACTTCATCAACACTGCTAAAGGTGAGTGAGATGTGCTAGACGTGTTGGGCAGTTCTTCACATGAGGCCTTGGTAACCTACAGCCTCTGGTTTGCCTTGGCTCCTCCCAGGCCAGAAGTGTGAGTTCCAGGATGCCTACCTGCTGCTGAGCGAGAAGAAGATCTCCAGCGTGCAGAGCATTGTTCCCGCCCTGGAGATAGCCAACCAGCACCGCAAGCCCCTGGTCATTGTGGCTGAGGACGTGGACGGAGAAGCTCTCAGCACCCTGGTCCTCAACAGGTACCACTCCTGCCTGTTCCCGTGTCCCGATCTTAAAGGTGCCCCGTAGGAGATGTTCAGCGTTGATACAGGGGCGGATGACATCAGTACACTGTTGTAATCCGAGTTCTGTTCGTTGTTTACACACGTGCATGTTAGTGTGTGTGTGTTTTGGTGTGACAACTAGCAGCATAGGTCATATAGAGTCACTAACTAATGGTGCTGAGCGAATAAATAGGCCTAGGGCTGTCAGAATGTAATCACACACTTTTTCGTTATTAATTGCAAATAATGAATTACATACATACATGCATACATACACAACATTTTGAACAGGGGAAAATGCAGTTTATTATTTGCAATTAATTATGCAAGCGTGTGATTAAATTCTGACATATCCTCAACATTTGGTTAAAGATTAGCCTTGGTCTGTGGGTGTATAAGAAGCATTTAAATAAACTGTCGTGTAAATGGCATAGACCTGCTTCACTAGAGTCTCTGGTGTTTCAGAGGTGACAGTGGTTAAATGTAGTGTGTGTGTGTGTAGGTTGAAGGTCGGTCTCCAGGTGGTTGCAGTCAAGGCCCCAGGCTTCGGAGACAACAGAAAAAACCAGCTGATGGATATGGCTGTCGCCACCGGGGGCACCGTAAGTACACTCTTCCGTCACAGCTACCTTCAGAGTCGCTAGGCGACACGCGGTGGCTGGTCCCCTGACCGGCCGACCTCCTCTTCCCCCGGGCGGCAGGTGTTCGGCGACGACGCGCTGGGCCTGGCGCTGGAGGACATCCAGGCGCACGACTTCGGCAAGGTGGGCGAGGTGCAGGTGACCAAAGACGACACCATGCTGCTGAAGGGGGGCGGCACCCCCGCCGCCGTGGAGAAGCGCATCACGGAGATCGCCGAGCAGCTGGAAGGCACCACCAGTGACTACGAGAAGGAGAAGCTGAACGAGAGGCTGGCCAAGCTGTCTGACGGCGTGGCCGTGCTCAAGGTGAGCGGGGGGTGTTTGTTGGGGGTGTATTTGAAGGAGACCCCTGCTCTCGGCTTAACCGTGGTCTCCCCGTGGCATTCAGGTGGGCGGGACCAGCGACGTGGAGGTGAACGAGAAGAAGGACCGCGTGACGGACGCGCTGAACGCCACGCGGGCTGCCGTGGAGGAGGGCATCGTGCCCGGGGGCGGCTGCGCCCTCCTCCGCTGCATCCCCGCCCTGGACACCATCACGCCCGCCAACACAGACCAGAAGATCGGTGAGGGCGCGACCGCGTACTTGAGCTGCCCCCTCCGTTGCAAACCAGTTCAGTCAGGGCGACGTCATTGAAGTCAGGAAAACAAAAGTTTAAATGAGCGCATGTATAATGAGTTCAGTGCTTCAGGCCGCTTCGAAACACAGCCAATGTGCATTTATGTCTTTAGATCAGTGGTCCTTGATGCCCTGCATGTTCTAGATGTCTCCCCGCTCCAACACACCCGAGTCACATGACTGGGTCGCAATTAATCTCTGCCGAAGCCAGAAAACCAACCCATTCGTGTGAATCGGGTGTGTTGATGATCTGTATCAAACACCTGTTTGGCATGATGATCGGTCCCTTCACAATAGAGACACTGCGGTCTATAGTTGAGCTGCTGCCACCTTCTCAAGTGACCTGACCGCTCCCTCACGCCAGGTGTGGACATCATCCGCCGGGCGCTGCGCGTGCCCGCCTGGACCATCGCCAAGAACGCGGGCGTGGAGGCCTTGATGGTGGTGGAGAAGATCCTGCAGGGGGGGGCCGAGATCGGCTACGACGCAATGCTGGGCGAGTACGTCAACATGGTGGAGAAGGGCATCATCGACCCCACCAAGGTACTCTCTGCCACAGCTTGCTACAATGTCTCATTAAACATGGTCCAGTCCTAGGTGCCAGCGGACGATGTTTGTGTTGCTTGGCAACAGTCCAGTATTTGTTGGCGGAGCCAAATAATGTAATTATTATTTATCTGTTGTCTATCTGTTGTCTCTAATATGAACCTGTTATCGACGGTGCTTGTGGAGCTGTTGTGTAAAAGCAGTATGACGCTCGATGTCGTGCTGGTAAACCACAGCCTTGTAGCTACACCCTGAATCCCAGCCGTGCTGATGATCAGTATAATGTGATGCTGTTTAAGCAGCTCTGCTGCCCCCTTGTGGTACCTTAGGTGAATGTACAATCTGCTCTCTCTCTCTGTTGTCTCCCAGGTGGTGAGGACAGCTCTGTTGGACGCAGCAGGAGTGGCCTCGCTGCTCGCCACCGCCGAGGCGGTTGTCACGGAGCTCCCCAAGGAGGAGAAGGAGATGCCCGGTGGCGGCATGGGAGGCATGGGAGGCATGGGAGGCATGGGCGGGATGGGCTTCTAAGGCGTCGCCCACCCATAGGCACTGTAGAGACTATACAGACACATGAGGTGAACGGAGGGGTTAGCAACCCAGGAGCCCTCCCTCCACCCTAAACCTGCCCCAAGATGACTGGCCGGGAGTGTGTCAGAGCTGCGTATGGTTGATGATTACCTCCCCTCCCCCTCACTCCAAATATAACCCCTACCACACTACTGTCATTCACTTTGTTCCAGCTCTTCTTAACCCCCTCCCCCCTCTCCCCTCTCCCTGCTTCCCTCTGACCCCTGGTAGCCTTACCTGTCCCTCCATGTCCATCCAACCTGCTCTGGCCCCGGTGCATCTACACGTACGCACGCACAACAACATCCATAGTTAATGTATAATGCAAACACTGGCCACTGAAGTGAATAAATAATGTAGTTTGGTGAGCTGTGACTTGACAAACTAATAATGCTGTTCAATTCTAAAAGGAGTTATTAAGAACCCTTGCCAGGAATGTGTCTGTTTAATATTTGTTAATTCTTGTCTGTCCAGGTTTAACCCAGATAGTATTCTTCTGAGAGAGTTAAAGCCTGAACCTGTTTAGTTGAGCATATTAAACATCTCTTGTGAAACAGCTTGAGCATTGTCTCTGTCCTAACGCTGACAGCGCTGATGATTTTGATAGCATTCTGTCTCCACCTGTTTGTGGCTTGTCCTGCTCCCTCAAGTATCTGACCTCCATGGTTGGATGACGAGTGCCTCGTTTACGACACTGCATCATTTCTGGGTTGTACATCTCCATAAACAAGGACTGGTGAACCTTTGCCCGGTGTGTTCTGAAGTCATGTAGGAGCCACGTCACCTTAATGCAATTCTGTATTGTTGAGGTGTAATGTGTAAGACTGGGTATCCTGTTGGGCTCTTAGTTACAAGTAGTTTAGATTTCTCAAGGTCTCTACTGCAAAGTTTAAATGTGATAATGTGTGTGGTGTGGTGTGTTGTTTTTTTGTAGTCCTATAATTGTGTCTAATTTGTGGCCATGTACGCTCCTGAAATTCATGTATGGCCACAATTGGCCATCAAAGTATGCAGAGTTGCTTTTCCAGTACATAATTCCATTGCAAACCAGCAGTGACCATTCAATTGCTGTTTTGTACTATTTAGGCTGTTGATTTTAATTTTAATTTTATTAAATCAAATCTGATGAGTTCAAGTCTAGTTTCTGGAATAACTTTATTTTTCCTTATAGTGAAACATGTTTATAACTACTTGGACAAATACTTAATTATGAATAATTTAATTATACAAATAATTAAAATGCATTAGAACTATCCTATAGCTTTTGATTTAGATTAGAAGTATTCGTTTTTGTCCAGTAGATGGCAGTATGAGGTAGAAGCATTTGCAATCGTTTTTGACAACTTCTCAAATTCAAGACAAATCACATCAATTGACAGTTTATATACAATTATGCAACTTGGTAAAAAAAATCAAACATTTACAAATACAATTTTCACATTTAAACAATATCTACATATTCGTAAATTGTACACATTATCAAAATGTATACAATTTGTTTAAAAATGTCTAAATTTTCCACATTATTGGAAAGTAGTTAAGATGTATTCCTCTATTATTAATGCTTTTATATTTGCATTCATATATTGAATGATTATATAACAGAACTAACATAATTCTCAATTTGACAACTTAGTCTAATTGTGTAGATCACAACTGCTGTTGTAGGCCTGCTACTGTATGTCTGGTTTTTGTTACACTAAATCACGTGCATGCAAGTGTGTGGATCACAGCGGTCTGGTGATGCAGGGTAAACTGCTGACATACACAGACTAAAGTCAAAACCTCCTGTCACCAGTAGACCTTTTGTCCACATCCGGACATGGGAACTAGGCCATAGATTTACATCACAAAGAGAGGTTAATCCTCTTTAGAAAACCATCCCTGTTTACCCAAACTGGCGTATGTTGACCACAAAAGCTTTGCAGCTTTAATTAAAGTCATAACTTTATGACTTGACATTGACACTGCATTAGTTTTTTTCTTGTAATAATTAGTAATTATATATAGCCTACTGTGGTGATAAGAGGATGCTGTCAAGTTGGAATTTACTGAAGAATTTAAGTTCAAGACAGTTGATGTTCCAGCTATCCCTATGTACAGTATTTACCGACATTCTCCAGAAGAAGGGAACAATAGAAAATACTCTTTCAAGCAGAACATCCATAGACAACTCTTTCACAAAGAAAAAATGCATCATCAGTAATGTGCGAATGAAAAGATGATGTGGTGAACAAAAAGGAACCAATAAACAGAACATTTCCTTTTCCATTTCCATTTCCAGTTAGTATATTTAAAATGTGGTGAGCAAGGTTGAAAATTGCACATACATTAGTAATGGCTAGCATTAAAAAAATGATTGCCTCTTGCAGTAATTATTACGGAAAAGGATTATGGCCACGTGAAAATTGTATTAGAGTTCTGAGATTAAAATGAGAATTCTGACTTTATTCTCAGAATACTGATTTTAAAGTCACAACATGTGATAATATATTTATCACATGTGGCCCTAATCATATTCTGTACATGTTAAGATAATATTTACATGGTAGAACTATTAATTTAAATAATTAGACTGCCATAAATACATACATATTAAATCTAAATGTAATTAGCAAAGCACCATCTGCATTGCTACTAAAAAAACATTAACATGCCTTGGTTAAATGTACAGTTAGAGACAGGCATAGTAACACAAGTACAAGTACACAAGTATAACAACACCGTTCTAAATAAGGGTCTGTAATTTGGACAAACTGTAGAGTGAGTGACCCACATTTTTCTATCTCAGTTGTTATGTTTGAGAATGAAGTGGTTGTGAATTCGAGCTAATTAAAGAAGTGATTTGTTTGTGAAGGCAGGTCTCTGTGTAGACTGAGGACTAATCATTAATGCAGTTTGTTCTACACAGCATTCCACTATCAGTTGAGTCAAATTCTACAACCTTAATATAAACCAATTAAGTTAGTATTTGAACCTTCAGTGATGCCATAATATTTTCCATTTAAATAATGTACTTTCTGTAGGATTCAGACTAGGCATAGCTAGTTTAACTTGCTAACCTACGTTCCCTAAAGACCTAAGGACCAGCTGGCTTCCTTCCACTCTGAAAGAGTGACTTCACATATGTGGCAGTGTGCATGACCCACTCTGAAACACTGAAAGGGTGGGGGGAAAGAGGTATGACCTCACTCTGGAAGGAATAACAGACCAACACAGTCTCATAGTCATGTTCTGTCATAACTTTAGGGTAACACAAATTACTAACACATTTGCTTTTGGGCTATAATGTTATTAGATATAATATATTTTTTGCTAATATTTTAGTAATTCAATTATAAGACACTATGTTAATGAAAAATATGTAGCTTTTTCCATACAATAGTAAAAATGTCACTATTGCTTTTGCGGTGGGAAAAGGCCTGTGGCAGGCTCGTTTAGAACAGGGATCACAGAGACGGTTGTCCTGTTGTGTATCAATCCCACCTATCAAGCATTATCTAATTGTCTGTAGTTTGGTGAATATACACACAGGGTCTGTATATCTGAGGCTATACACCATCGTATCCACACGAGGGAGTCTTGGTAATTCCTACACTGATGTTAATGGGTACAAAGGGATATAACCATTCGTAAAAGACATGTACTAATAACTAATAACTGCTAGTGGAATATGCACTTCCTCCACGAGATTAGCATGTGCTGACATTCTGATATAGCAACAAAAAGTTTAAGGTTTTAATTTCTCTCATATTTCTGTCATCTGATTCCTTAAGTTTCTAAACATGCCATTTCATTATCATGTTGTCTTTATTGTATTCCTTTATACACGTATTTTAATCTGATTTCTTTAACCATTTTTATTCATGTTGTTTTGCTGTATTTGTTTACAGGAAGCACAACTGTGAATGTATTCCATCCCTGTAAAGCACTTTGAACTTCAATTCTGTATGAAAAGTGCTATATGAATAAAGATTATTATTACTGAATGATTACGGAAACTGCATGCAATGTAACATGGGCATTTGGGCAGCCTAAATACGCTATAGCCATCAGCCAAAGATGTGCACATTACACCTTTATAGCCAGACACATTAGAACCTTCCTGTGTGTTGAGCCCACCATGATATTGAATGTGGAGCAAATAGATACTTAATGGGAAGTTAAAGGAAAATACAGTTTTATTTTCCATGCTTTTAAGTGTGGACTGCACCTCACGCTGTACGTTCTGCTAACAGACCTCACATTAATACGGTCTGCAGTCTCTGACATCTCCTAAACAATGTAGGCATCAAATACATCAGTGACTCAAGGAAGACAGATTCACTTGCTTTCACGTAAATCAATTTATTGCCGCTTTGCACATCTGCTTTGTTACAGTTCACGTGATGTCTGTTGGTGGATGTGGAATGCAGAAGTAATTATTCATATAAGTCTAAGTCAATGTATTTAAAACCACTCTGGACTAAGACATGGGGAGCAGAGTATATAAACCAGGCATTGATTTCATATTGCATTTGGCACTGTGGAGTGTTACATACACATACACACACAGAAGCATGCACATACGCTCACCACACACAGATTCATATCCCTCCAAGACCATCCAAACAGGACTACAGCAGCCTTGTTGTCTGCTATGCTATTCATATTTGTTCATATATTTTATACTACATATGCTAACAAAAAAAAGTGTCAGTCACTGGGCTATTGCCTGTTTAGTCTATAAAGCAACATTGAACGTTTGTTAAACCCTGGACTTCATAGCTCCTTTATCACAATACCAAACGACCCTGCAGACATTTGGCCACACATAATGCCAGTATTGGACTTTCATCTGCCTCTCAAAAGCATACTTCTAACTTAGTAGCATGTCCACAAAGCTCAGGGTATGTACAGTATGCTCATGGACAACATCAGCAGCAACACGCTTTTAACCAAATTTACATATGACTTGAACCTGTAAATTCATTTTAGACTGCCCGCGATGAAGGGTGTAGTTAAGATGGTGGTAAGTCTGATATTTTTCACCATGCATAAAAAATGATGTGCACAACTGGAGTGTACAAAGACACACAACACACTACAAGGTGAGTATTTTTAAGAGACCAACTCCTAATATTCTCTGTGCAAAATGAAGTCTATTGCTCAATATATGTTAGTAGTACCACAATCCCATTATGGTCACCTTAGAAATGTTCTTTTTTTTATAATCCTGTAAAGCTGAAGTCCTTTGATGCCGTGATGTTCCACTTCTAGGAAGTATTGCAGAATGCCTAGCAGGTAGCAAATAAAGGCATTGCAAGTGCCAGACCATATGCATACAAATACAAGTCATTGTCTCGTCTGTACCATGCACGCTGCCTTTTATGAAGTATTGTTTGCATGTCCACGCGTCTCCCATCTGCTGATCAGCAAAACACACCAGACCAAAACAGTACTCAACTCGTGTCTGTCAACTTCTCCTCTGAAGAGAAAAAAAATCTCCCACTAATCTCCGCTGACTCAGCACAGCTCAGTTCTCTCATGCTAGCAGTTGACTGTGGAGAGGGGCTGGGGGTACGTGGTCCTAGAGGCCGCCCTCACAGGCTGGGTGCATACGGGCCGGCCCAGCCGCTCCCGGGACCCAGCGGCAGCCTGGGGGAACTGGATCAGTGCAGCCCTCCGTTGTACGACTTGGTGTACATGCTGAAATCCGTCTCTGCCGAGTGGTTGGAGGCAGCCTGCTTGTACAGAGGGTTGGAGGCCTGCGGACAGACAGACCGAAACGTTAGCTACATGACTAAACGTTACAATAATAAATGCATTATATTTATAAGCACCTTATAAATACCAGAACACACCTTACATAGTCTCACTGTTAAAATAAGGTTGGAATGTTCTGGATTAACCTGTTAGTTGGCTCAACTAGGTTGGAGAGCGGAAAAAGAAAAAAGAACCCCAGTTGACACATCAATCAGTGGCATTTACATGAACTTGAGGATCCCCGTTATGAGCGGGTTTTCAAGTATCCCGTTTTTGTATTTGCTGGGAAGGATGCCCCCTGGGTGCCTCCCAAAGGAGGTGTTCCAGGCATGTCCAGCTGGGAAAAGGCCTTGGGGAAGACCCAGGTCTAGTTGGAGAGATAATATCTCCACACTGGCCTGGGAACGCCTCGGGATCCCCCAGTCAGAACTGATTCATGTGGCTAGATTTAAAGAAGTTTGAGGTCCCTTGATGGATCTGCTGCCCCCGCGACCCCACCACGGAAAAGCGGTTGAAGATGGATGGATGGATAGAGAGATGAATATTCGGTATTCATATGGAAAATAAAAAACTGCATAATGTACTGTGAGAAATTGGCCAAAGTTATATATAAATATATATTATAATAATTTCAGAAATTCTCATTAAAAGCTGCAGCAACATCGAGTGACTCAGGCTTTTGATTCCCACTGTCTTGCAATTTCAGAACTCTATCCAATGTTTGTCTAGCAGTAGGACTATTTCAGACAGTACTTAGCTTGTAACTGCACTGCTTTGCACTGCTAAACTGCTACAGAAAATGGTGCATGTGCAATTTGTCAGTTGTCTCTTATCTTATTATATTTCTTATTTTGTTATGTCATTTCAGCATCATTTTTATTGTATTCTTTCAACCATTCTTATACTCCTATGAAAAAGGCCTACGGCAGGCCCAATGGCTCGTTATCAGGTTTCTAACGACCCACTCATTTGAATCAGGTGTGTCATCTAAAACATGCTGGACAGTGGCCCTCCAGGACCAGGGTTCCCCACCCATGATTTAAAGTAGTGCTGTACCAAACGATTATTGTTTTGGTCGATTAATCTATAAATTCTTTTCAATTAATCGGATAACTACATTATAGAAATCCAGTCGATGCCATAGTGTGCTCCCTCAGAATCTGTGTCGCCCACATTGGTAACACATAGTGTTGTGCGGCCTGCACCACTTTGTGTTCCTTATTAAAAAGCCAGGGCAGTGTAGAAACACCAGGTTATAGTTTTCAGCGTGTACAGAGAATGAGCAGCTAGCAGACCATGAGCAGATATTTGCTTAACTTCACAAAGTGTATTGTGTTGCAATCACTGACTACCTTTAAC
>JAODTR010000014.1:77417-111460 GCA_025399935.1 Amblyopsis rosae
ACTCTCTAAGTGGTCTGTTTCCTCTATATAATGTCTCTGGTGCTTCTCCCATAGAGTTCTATTGAGGACTCTCTAAGGTCTGTCTCCTCTATGTCATGTCCTGACTGGTTCTGTCCTGTCTCGTTCTCTCAGTCCCTCCCAGCTGTGACCTGCGTCAGCTGCCCAACATGTGCTACATCGCCAAGGAGGGCAGCACGGTGCGGCTGAAGATCCCCATCGCCGGCAAGCCGGCGCCCAAGGTCTCCTGGAAGAAGGGCGAGGACGAGGACCTGACCGACACCGGCAGGGTGTGCGCAGAGTCCTCCTCCGTCAACACCACCCTTCTGATCAGAGACTGCCAGAGGAGCGACGCCTGCAAATACACCATCACCTTGAGGAACAGCGTAGCAACCAAGGAGTCCGCGATTTTCATCAGGTACACATGGTTACCCTCCTGCTTGATCACGACCCAGTTAGTCATTAGTCATTCAAAGACTTTATAAAATGGGACAAATGAATGAGTCAATAAAGCAACAACCTTTTTTCAGGGTCGTGGGCAAACCTGGCATCCCTGTTCAGCCAATCAAGTTCAAGGATGTGACCGCAGACGGTGCCACGTTGAAGTGGGGTGCGCCCAAGGACGACGGCGGCTCAGAAATCACCAACTACATCCTGGAGAAGAGGGACTTCATCACCAACTTGTGGGTGACGGTCTCCTTGTCCGTGGAGAGCAACACCATGAGAGTGACCGGTCTCCACGAGGGCACAGAGTACATCTTCAGGGTCTGCGCTGAGAACAAGTATGGCGTTGGAGAGGGACTCAAATCGGACCCCATTGTGGCCAAGCATCCTTTCAGTAAGTGTTCTGTGCATCCCAATCATTTTGTTAACGAAAATTATAATGTGACTAAAACTAATAAGCATTTTCATAGAAATACTCAAACTAAACCTAAAATAGCTGCCAAAATTAACATTGATCCGAATGGCACTTTTGAAAACTCAAATATATAGCATGTGTACGTCTCTGATGACATCGTGTTTCTCCACAGATGTTCCAGATGCTCCACCTCCACCTCAGTTGATGAGCGTGCGCCACAACTCTGCCTACGTGACCTGGGTTGACCCCAGGAAGACTGGAGGCTCTCCCATCACTGGTACACACATAGTCTCAGCCTCCTCCGTCCATCAGCACTACGTCACATAAGCAACTCTGTGCTGAACGTCTGACGCATAGACCCCTGTAAGCTCGACAGAGCTTTCAGAAATTGAGAAGTAGATTTTCATTGGCTGTTAGCATTGTCACTCATGAAGTCTGTATCTGTGATTCTGGTGTGACGCTAGTGCAGTTAAGCACTAACAGCATCCTTATTATCTAACGGAACAATACCTGAATACAGCCAGACTTGTGTTAAGTTTCTCTAAGAATTCCTCTGTATAAGTTTAACGTCTGACTTTGTCACTGAGTTACGTAGTTGGTTGCCAGCGCTGTGTCCCAGACTAGTACACACTGGTCACACAGCAGACAGACTGCAGACAGACTGAGGACATCCACATGTGTTGCCCTTCCTCCTATCCTGTAGACTGAGCTACAGAACTAACATTCATGTTAAAGGTGGAGTCGGTGATCGTAAGCTAATATTTTTAAATTAAGTGAATATCTCCCCGCTAGCTGCCCTATCTGTGTGTGTGTGTGCGTGCACACTGAAGAAATAATTGATGTTTCTACAGAGCACTGGCTCTATAACTAAGAACACAAAGTGGTGCAGACCGCACCACACAACACTATCCCAGCCTTGGCAATATGTATTCAATGTGGGGGGCGGAGTGTCTAAAGGAGCACCCTATGGCATTGAAGGGAGATGTGTTTTTGTTTTGATCCAGTTTAAATATCAACAAGCTTTCTCCAGAAACCCTGACTCCACCTGGTACTTTCTCCACCTGTAACGTTGCGGTGTTTGTTGCTGGGTTACTTTGAGCCAACGTCCTTGCTGCTGATGCCTACAGGCTACCACGTGGAGTTCAAGGAGAGGAACAGCATGCTGTGGAAGAGAGCCAGCCAGACCCCACTGAGGATGAGGGAGCACAAGGTGACTGGACTGACCGAGGGTCTGGAGTACGAGTTCAGAGTCATGGCCATCAACCTGGCGGGCATCGGAAAGCCGAGCGCCCCCACAGACCCACACGTGGCCTTGGACCCCATCGGTAAATGATTACTGATTATGGGTTTGGAACAAAGGGGTTGTACTTATAGTTAGTGTTGTTTATGTGCTTATTTGTTTTATTTTATATTTATTTAATCTTTCTTCAACAAGGAAAAATAAACATTGAGATACATCTCTTTTTCAAGGGTGACCTGGCTATGAAAATGGACAGAGCAGCATGTAGAGTTACAATACACTTGCATACAAGAGTACGTAGTTCCAATATGAACATAAATCCAGTAAAACAGCAGTAAAAACATCTAGTAAATGTCTCCTTAGAAAGAGCTTAGGGTTGTTTATGCACTGCGAGTGATGATTAACTACAGGGAAACCATTGTTAAAAATGGTCCAAAACGGACCACGATGGAAATGATTGTTTTTATCCTTTTGATGTTTTTTTATAGTTGGGCCATCTCTTGTTTGAGGCACCACAATTATATTTAAAACCAATTATCTCTAGTTGTCTAGTCTGCTCTCATTGTTGCATTGTCCACCATGTCCTCAGACGCCCCTGGCAAACCGGACGTAATCAGCATAACGAGGAACACCGTGACCCTCCAGTGGACCGAGCCGACCTTTGATGGCGGCCACAGGCTGACCGGGTACATCGTGGAGAGGCGTGACCTGCCCTCCAAGGTGTGGGTCAAGGCCAACAATGTCAACGTCCTGGAGCCGGCCTTCACGGTGACAGACCTGCAGGAGGGCTGCAAGTACGAGTTTAGAATCAGGGCTAAGAATGCTGCCGGCGCCCTCAGCCCACCCTCGGAGCAGACCGACACCATCATCTGCGTAGACGAATATGGTGAGACGCGTATAATTGGCATTATAAACAACTCAAGTTAAACGGTTAATCGACTAGTTAAAAAAATATCAACCTATGCCATACCATTGCGTTCATATGATCATAATGATCGTTTAAAGCGCTAATCAGAAATAACGCCCCCATGTGGCTGATCGCAAATCTGTGCATATGTTCTTATATAGGGAATTGCAATGATGTATAAAAGACATGGTGACAATTGGACATATGGCTGCGGTAATACGCAGCTACATTTAACGTAACAATTCCAATAAATGTTGAGGGCACTACATTTTGGACATCAATGATGTATTTACTGAATTCTGCTTGTATCCAACAGCGGCACCAACCATCATCATCGACTCTCAAGTCATGGAAGGTCTGACCGTCCGTGCCGGTGACACCATCGCCATCACCGCCACCAGCATCCTGGGCAAACCCACGCCCACCTCATGCTGGTCGAAGGGAGGAAAGTACTTCAAGCCTTCAGACATCGTCCAGATTGATGCTACCGCCACCTCCTCCACCCTGTCCATCAAGTACGCTGGCAGGAAGGATTCTGGGGAGTACACCATCACCGCCACCAATCCCTTCGGTGTGAAGGAGGAGAATGTCAAGGTGAAGGTCTTGGATGTCCCAAGTTCTCCTGGTCCTATTGAGGCTACGGGTGTCTCTTCAGAGAAGGTGACCTTGACCTGGACCGCCCCCACTGAAGATGGAGGCTCTCCTATCAAGTACTACACCCTGGAGAAAAGGGAGACCAGCCGCCTCCTCTGGACCATCCTGAAGGAGCAGGTGATCGACTGCCACTTTGTGGCCACCAAGCTCATCCAGGGCAACGAGTACTTCTTCAGAGTCTCTGCTGTCAACCAGTACGGTGCCAGTGAGCCATCTCACTCTGATGCAGTCAAGATGGTTGATAAATATGGTGTGTAAATGTTTTGTTTTGTAAAACATTGTTTCTTTAGTGATGTATGGTTTGAGACCAATACTGTCTCTCCATAAAGTTCCTATAATCTCTAAAATATCTTATTATATTATAATGAATGAGGTTTTATAGCTGTACTTAATCTGTATGCACAGGTCCTCCTGGTCCACCCTCTAAGCCAGAGGTTGAGACTGTAGGAGGGACTTCTGTAACTCTGACCTGGAGAAGACCTGCTGAGGATGGAGGAAGTGACATCACAGGCTACTGTGTTGAGAAGAAAGAGAGAAAAGGAATGAGATGGATCCGAGCATCCAAGAAGTCAATTGCAGAACTGAGTTATGAAGTCAAGAGTCTCACTAAGGGCATTGAGTATGAATTCCGTGTCCTTGCTGAGAACAGAGCTGGCTTTGGAGAACCGAGTGAATCATCGTTGCCAGTCACAACTAAAGTTGTTGCCTGTGAGTAAAATAGAATTTGTGCAAACATATTCAATGTATATCTTATATATTGAAATATTTTGTTCAACTACCTCTCTTTGGAATTTTAGATGTACCAGGACCTCCAGTCAACCCAAGAGTTACAGACACAACCAAAACTACTGCCACATTGAACTGGGGAAAACCCCTTGAGGATGGTGGACTTGAGGTCACTGGATACCTTATTGAGCACAAGAAGGAGGGAACAGAGGAATGGGTAAAGGACACGCCATCTTCTCCACTGAGGATCACAGAATTTGTTGTGGCCGGATTGGAGACTGGAGCGAAATACTACTTTAGAATCAGTGCTGTGAATGCTGAAGGAGCGGGAGAACCTGCAGAAACCCAGGAGGTCGTTGCGATTGTGGAGCGTGCAGCAGAGCCTGATCTGGAGCTTGACATTGAGCTAAGGAGAACCCTGGTTGTCAGGGCTGGCTGCTCCATCCGCCTGTTTGTGCCCATCAAGGGACGCCCCGCTCCAACAGTCACCTGGACCAAGGAGGAAGGCCCTGTCCCACGTGCCGTCATCGACAGCACCGAGTCTTTCACTATGCTGCTCATTCCTGACAGCTGCAGAACTGATGCTGGCAAATATGAGCTCACCCTGGAGAATTCAGCAGGAAAGAAGACTGCATCTATCAATGTGAGAGTTCTGGACACACCTGGGCCTCCAGTTAACCTGAAGCCAGTCAAGATTGACAAAGAAAGCATCACTCTTCAGTGGGAGATGCCTCTCATCGATGGTGGAGCCAAGGTCACCAACTACATTATTGAGAAGAGAGAATCAACACGCAAGGCTTATGCTACTGCTGTCTCAAGGTGCCCAACCACTTCAGCCAAGATTGCTGAGCTGGGTGAGGGCTGTGAATACTACTTCAGGGTGTCTGCTGAAAATGAATATGGCATTGGTGAATCAGTTGAAACCTCAGATCCTATTCGTGCCTCCCAGGCGCCTACTGCTCCAGAGAGCATCATCCCAACTGACATCACCAAGAACACTGTGAGTCTGGCATGGACTAAGCCCAGGCACGACGGTGGGAGCAGGATCACCGGGTATGTGCTGGAAGCCCAGAAGAAGGGAACTGACCAGTGGGCCCATGTAACGACTCTCAAGGCAATGGACTTCACAGTGAAGAGCCTCAATGAGCATGAGGAGTACATCTTCCGTGTCATGGCCGTCAACCAGTCTGGCAGAAGTGCTCCACGTGACAGCAAGTCGATTGTTATCAAGGAGTCCAGTTCCTTGCCTGAGTTTGACCTGCTTGTTGTGTGCCAGAAAACTATCATAGCCAAGGCAGGAGATGACATCAAGGTTGAGATTCCAGTTATGGGACGTCCAAGACCAACTGTTTCCTGGCAGAAGGATGGTGGAACTCTTAAGCTCTCTAATAGGACCAATGTGGAGACTACTTCTGCAACGGTTATTTTAACCATCAGTGAATGCAACAGATCAGACAGTGGCACGTACACCATGACAGGAAAGAACATTATTGGCTCTGTGACAGACAATATCTTTGTCAGAGTGCATGATGTTCCCGGGCCACCCAAGGGTCCAATAAAAATTGTGGAGATAGCTCGCACTTATTGTGTATTTGCATGGGACACTCCTGAGAACGATGGAGGTGTGGCGATAAACAATTATGTAGTTGAGATCAGAGATACCTCTGCCCAGACATGGACCGAGATTTCTTCCACTGTCATTCGCACTGTGTTTAAAGCCATTCGTCTCACTACTGGATCAGAATACCAGTTCAGAGTTAAGGCTAAGAACAGGTATGGTGCTGGACCTTCAATCACCTCACAATCAGTGGTGGCTGCTTTCCCATTCAAGATCCCTGGACCACCTGGTACGCCCAATGTTATTGCATTCAGCAAGGACACAATGACCATTGGCTGGAATGAGCCAGTGATTGATGGTGGAAACGAGGTCATCGGCTACCACGTTGAAAGGAAAGAAAGAAGTAGCATAATTTGGCAGAAGATAAGCAAAAGTATAGTAAAAGGAAACATCTTCAAATCTACTGGGCTTGAAGATGGAGTAGCATATGAGTTCCGCGTGTTGGCTGAAAACATGGCTGGAATTGGAAAGCCCAGCAAGGCATCAGAGGCAATGATGGCCTTGGACCCCATTGACCCACCAGGTCAGCCCACACCTGTTTTTGTCAACAAGAATGTCATCACCATTCAGTGGACTAAGCCTGAGTATGATGGTGGCTTTAAGATCACTGGCTACGTAGTGGAGAAGAGAGACCTGCCTGCTGGTCGTTGGATGAGAGCTAACTTCACCAACATTATTGAAACCACATTCACCGTTAGTGGACTAACTCAGGACGCCTCCTTTGAGTTCCGCGTTCTGGCAAGAAACGCAGCTGGTGCGGTCAGCCAACCTTCTGAGATATCGGATCCAATAATCTGTAAGGACGACATTGTTGTGCCACGTATTATGGTTGATGCCATCTTTAAGGATGTTATCCTGCTGAAGGCCGGCGAGAGCTTCAAGCTTGAAGCTGACATTGCTGGTCAGCCAATCCCGTCTATGGTTTGGACTAAGAATGGAAAGGAAATTGAAAACACAATGAAGCTAGAAGTTAGGTTTACTGACCTTACAACAACCCTAATAAACAAAGACTCTGTTAGAACAGATGGAGGGGAATTTGTATTGACTGCCACTAATGTTGGTGGATTTGCCAAACACATCTTCAACGTCAAAGTGCTTGACAGGCCTGGGCCACCAGGTGGACCTCTTCAAGTTTCTGGTGTCACAGCTGATAACTGTGTACTGACATGGACCCCACCTGCAGATGATGGCGGTGCCAAGATCGATCGATATGTCATTGAGAAACGTGAGTCAAGCAGACTAGCATGGACCAATGTGGTTGCAGAACTCCAGGACACAACATACAAGGTGACAAAACTGCTCAAAGGAAATGAGTACATATTCAGGGTAATGGCAGTGAACAAGTATGGAGTTGGGGAGACGCTTGAGTCAGAGCCTACGATTGCAGACAACCCATACGTGCCTCCCGAGCCTCCTCAGAATACTGAAGTTACAGCTATTTCTAAGGACTCGATGTTTGTTATGTGGCAAGTTCCTAAGAGTGATGGAGGTAGCCCTATTTTCAACTACAACATTGAGAGGAAGGACCGAATTGGCCTTCGTTGGGTCAAATGCAACAAGAGAAAGGTAAAGGATCTGCAATTCAAGGCAACTGCTCTTGTTGTGGGGCACGAGTATAAATTCAGGGTCACTGCTGAGAATGCTGCCGGCTTAAGTGCACCGAGTCCCTCTAGTCCATTCTACAAAGCCTCTGACGCTCTGTCCCAGCCAGGGCCTCCATGCAACCCCAGAATCCTTGACACAACCAAGTCCTCCATCACTGTTGCCTGGAACAAACCTGTTTATGATGGCGGCTCTGACATCACCGGTTACATTGTGGAAACATGCATCCCATCTGTAAAAGAGGAAGAGGAAGAATGGACCATTGTGACACCCAAAGAGGGTTTGCTTGCCACCTCGTTCACAATTATCAACCTTAAGGAGAACCAGGAATACAAGATTAACATATCTGCTATGAACAGTGAAGGAATTGGAGAGGCGGCATCTGTGCCTGACAACGCCAAGGCTGAAGACAGGCTTCTCACACCGGAGATTGACCTGGATGCGGAGCTTCGCAAAGTTGTGAACCTAAGAGCCTGCTGCACACTTAGACTGTTTGTGCCAATCAGAGGTAGACCAGCACCGGAGGCCAAATGGACAAAGGATGACGGGGAGCCTATCGAGAGAGCAATAATTGAGAGCACAACATCATACACGTCTCTTATTGTTGACAATGTCAACAGATTTGACAGTGGAAAATATAACCTCACTGTCGAAAACAGCTCAGGATCCAAAACCGTTACAGTTCAAGTCAGGGTACTTGATACACCAAGTGCCCCACAGAATCTAAAGATCAGTGCTGTCACAAAGCAATCAGTCACTCTCAATTGGGATCCGCCAGCAAATGATGGTGGAGTGAAGGTTAAGAACTACATTGTGGAAAAGCGTGAGTCTACTAGGAAAGCTTATGCTACAGTCAATGCCAACTGCCATAACACCACTTTCACAGTTGACCAACTCCATGAAGGATGTAACTACTACTTCAGAGTTTTGGCTGAGAATGAATATGGCATTGGATTGCCTATTGAAACCGGTGAATCAGTCAAGGTATCTGAGAAACCACAGCCACCAGGAAAAATCACCCTCAAGGATGTCACCAAGAACAGTGTCACCCTCTCATGGGAAAAGCCAGAGCATGATGGAGGCAGCAGAGTGGGCTGCTATGTTGTTGAGATCCAGCCCAAGGGTGTTGATAAGTGGACTCAGTCTGTGATTGTAAAAGAAACAGAGGCTACTATCAGTGGACTCAATGCAGGTGAAGAATACATGTTCCGTGTATCAGCAAAAAATGAAAAGGGAACTAGTGACCCACGCCAGATTGGTGTCCCTGTGATTGTCAAAGATCTTGTGATGGCTCCAGTTGTTAAACTTATGTTCAACACGTTCAGTGTGCAGGCAGGAGAAGACTTAACAGTGCAGGTTCCATATGTAGCTCGTCCTAAAGCAGCTGTCTCCTGGGTAAAGGACGGTCAGCCTCTAAAGAGAACCACTAGGGTCAACTTTAGTTCCACGGATGCCATGCTGAGTCTGAACATCAAGGAGGCTGCTAAAGATGATGTCGGCCACTACCTCATCACGCTCAGCAACACAGCAGGAGAGACAACAACGGACATCTGCATTGTTGTTCTTGACAAACCAGGTCCTCCAGGTGGTCCAGTGAAGGTGGAGGACGTCACAGCTGACAGTGTTACTATCTCCTGGAACCCTCCGGGGTATGATGGTGGCTGCCCAATTAAACACTACATTGTCGAGAAGAGAGAAACATCCACAAACACCTGGATGGTTGTGTCTCCTAACCTGGCCAGAACAAAGGTCAAGGCTGGCAGGTTGAAGACAGGCTCTGAGTATCAGTTTAGAATCACAGCAGAGAACAGATACGGAAAGGGTGCACCCTTACTTTCAGAGTGTGTTGTGGCTCAGTACCCATACAAACTCCCAGGACCTCCCGGAACACCGGCAGTCCCGGTTTTAAGCAAGGACAGCATGGTAGTGATATGGAACGAGCCAGTGATTGATGGTGGAACCACTATTCTGGGTTATCATCTTGAACGCAAAGAGAGAACTAGCATCCTCTGGGTCAAACTGAATAAGTCGATTATCACCGATCAAACCTTTAAGAGCACTGGTCTAGAAGCAGGAATGGAATATGAGTACAGAGTTTATGCTGAAAACATTGTTGGAATCGGCAAAGCAAGCAAAGTGTCAGAGGGTTGCATTGCCAGAGACCCCTGTGACCCTCCTGGCACACCGGAGGCCACCAAGATCACTAAAGACTCTGTGACCATTGCATGGACCAAGCCTGAGTATGACGGTGGTGCAAAGGTCACAGGCTATGTAGTAGAGAAGAAGGATCTGCCAGAGGGCCGCTGGTTGAAGGCTAACTTCACTAATGTCATTGAGACTGAATATGTCGCCACAGGCCTTGTGGAAAACCAAAAGTACGAGTTCCGTGTAATTGCTAGAAATGCTGCGGGTGTTTTCAGTGGCCCCTCCTACAGCACTGGCCCGATCACTGCCAAGGATGAGATTGAGCCTCCTCGCATCAGCATCGACCCAGAGTTCACAAAGACTATTATGGTCAGTGCAGGAGACAACTTCAAGATTGATGCAGATGTTCATGGCAAACCATTGCCCTCTATCCACTGGATGATGGGAGAGCTGGAGCTTGGAAACACTATCCGTAGGGAAATTAAGAACACAACCACACAGGCTTGTATCACTGTAAAGGAAGCTAAACTTGTCGATGGAGGCCAATACACACTACTCCTGAGGAATGCAGGAGGGGAAAAGGCTGTGCAGGTTAATGTGATCGTTCTGGATAAACCTGGGGAACCTCAAGGCCCTCTAGTTGTCACGAACATCACTAAAGATAGATGCTGCCTTGTGTGGAAACCACCGCTGCAAGATGGTGGAAGCACCATTTCTCACTACATTGTGGAGAGGAGAGAGACCAGCAGACTGGTCTGGACAGTTGTTGAGCCCAAAGTGGAGAACACTTGCTTGAAGATCACCAAGCTCCTGGAAGGGAACGAGTATATCTTCAAGGTCCGTGCTGTCAACCAGTTTGGTGTTGGTGCACCCCTTGAGTCTGCTCCGGTTATAATTAAGGATCCATACATGCCTCCCGAATCACCCAAGGGCTTAGAGGTTTCAGATATTAAGAAGGATTCAGTAGTTCTTACCTGGGAGGCACCATCGAGTGACGGAGGCAGTCCCATTACTGGATACATCATTGAAAAACATGACAAGGAGGGTGTGAGATGGACCAGATGCAACAGGAAGACAGTGACAGACTTAACATTCAAGGTTACTGGACTTATGGAAAGACACATTTATGAATTCAGAGTTGCAGCCGAGAATATTGTTGGTGTTGGCGAACCCAGTTCCCCAACTGTCTTCTACAAAGCACTGGATCCTATTTTCAGGCCTGGCCCACCACATCACCCTAAAGTCACTGACACGTCGAAAACATCAGTCTTCCTATCGTGGGGCAAGCCCCTGAATGATGGCGGTTGTGAGATCCAGGGATACATCGTTGAGTGCTGCACCACTACAGCACCTCCAGCGGTGCCGGGTGGTGCTCCAGCTACAGAGGGACCTGCTGAGGAATGGAAAACGTGCACACCACCCACAGGCACCAAAAAGACCAGGTTTGAGGTGGTAAACCTGAAGGAAAATCAAGCATACAAGTTCAGAATTTGTGCCATCAACAAGGTTGGCGTTGGTGAGCATGCAGATGTCCCTGGTGCTGTTGTTGCCCAGGACAGAGCTGAGGAACCAGACCTTGACATTGACCCAGAACTAAGGAAGATTGTTGCTCTTAAAGCTGGTACTTCTCTCAGGTTGTTCATTCCCATCAGAGGAAGGCCCACTCCTACTATCAAGTGGGACAAAGATGAAGCTCCACTTATGGAGTCTGCCCAGGTTGAGGTGACAAGCAGTTACACCTCCCTTGTAATTGACAAAATGAGCAGATTTGACAGTGGAAAATACACAGTCACTGCAGAAAACACCAGTGGAACAAAGTCAGCGTTTGTTGTGGTCCGTGTTCTTGACACACCAAGTAATCCACTTAACCTAAAGGTGAAAGAAATCACAAACCAATCAGTAACACTGGCATGGGAAGCCCCCCTGTTGGATGGTGGAGCCAAGATCAAAAACTACATTGTTGAAAAGAGGGAGAGCACACGCAAGACATATGCTGCTGTTGTGACAAATTGCCATGAGCTCTCATGGAAGGTTGAGCCACTTCAGGAGGGCTGTAGCTATTACTTCCGAGTCCTGGCAGAGAATGCACATGGTGTTGGAATGCCTGCAGCAACTGTTGACCCTCTCAAGGTGTCAGAGGTTCCTCAGTCCCCAAAGAAATTGATTGTTACTGACCAAACCAAAAGCAGTATATCTCTGGCCTGGGAGAAACCAGAGTATGACGGTGGAAGCAGAGTTGTTCAGTATTTGCTAGAGATTCAAATCAAGGGCCAGGATAAATGGTCTGGTGTCAACACATTCAAGACGATGGAAGCAACTGTTACAAACTTGAATCAAGGAGAGGAGTACCTCTTTAGAGTTACAGCTATCAATGACAAGGGGAAGAGTGACCCCAGAGTCCTTGCTAGCCCAGTGATGGCCAAAGACCTGGTCTTTGAGCCTGATGTTAGACCAGCATTCAGCAGCTACAGTGTCAAGGTGGGTAAAGACATGAATGTTGACATTCCCGTCTTTGGAAGACCTGCACCAACAGTCACATGGTCTAAAGATGGTGCTCCTCTGAAGTTCACAACCAGAGTTAATATCATCAACAAACCAAAATACACAACTTTGAGCATTAAGGAGGCATCTATAGATGATGGAGGCATGTATGGTATCAATGTTGCTAACTCATCTGGAACAAAAGATGCAACTGTTGAAATCATAGTTCTTGATAACCCTGGTCCTCCATCCGGCCCTGTAAGATTTGATGAAATTACCACACAGAGTGTGACTATTTCATGGGACCCACCAAAGCATTTTGGTGGTTGCCAGATCTCCAACTACATTGTACAGAAGAGAGACACTACTTCCACCACATGGGAGAATGTCAGCATCAATTGCCCCCGAACCACAATCAAAATACCAAGACTAAAAACTGGAGCTGAGTACCAGTTCAAGGTCATTGCGCAGAACCGCTATGGCAAGAGTTATGGTCTGGATTCATCTTGTGTGGTTGCCCAGTACCCATACAGAGAGCCAGGCCCACCCGCTACTCCCTTCATTTCTTCTCTTTCCAAAGAGCACCAGATTGTGGAGTGGAATGAGCCTGTCTCAGACGGAGGCAGCACTGTGCTCGGCTATCATCTGGAAAGGAAAGAGAGAAATAGCATTCTGTGGGTCAAGATCAACAAAACACTCATTCATGAGACAACCTTCAAAAGTCACCCCTTGGAAGAAGGCATTGAATATGAGTACAGAGTTTATGCTGAGAATATTGTTGGCATCGGCAGGTGCAGCAAGGTCTCAGAAGGCTGTGTTGCCCGTGACCCATGTGATGCTCCCGGCACACCAGAAGCCACCCACGTGACCAAAGACACCATTGTCATTCAGTGGACCAAGCCGGAGTATGATGGGGGCAGTAAAATCACTGGCTACACTGTGGAGAAACGGGACCTGCCAGAAGGCCGCTGGATAAGGGCTAACTTCACTAATGTGATTGAGACCCAGTTCACTGTCACCGGCCTCACTGAAAACACCCAATATGACTTCAGAGTTATTGCTAAGAATGCTGTCGGTACCGTCAGTAAGCCGTCGTACAACAGTGGACCAATTATCGCAAGTGATGAGGTACAGGTGCCCAAATTCTCTATTGACCCCGCCTTTACCAAAACAATTGTCATTAATGCTGGTGAGATGTTCAAGCTGGATGCTGATGTACATGGAAAGCCTGTGCCCTCAATCCAGTGGTTCAAGGATGAGAAGCCAGTTGAGAATACACTCAGGTTGGAGATCAAAAACACAGACAATCATGCAATGATTACAATCAAAGATTCAGTCAGAATTGATGGTGGACTTTACACTCTCCAACTGACAAATGTGGCTGGCACAGAGACTGTTCCATTTAACATTGTGGTTCTAGACAAGCCCTGCCCATGTGAAGGGCCTCTCCACATCACCGGAGTTACTGAGGATAGATGCATGCTCTCGTGGCGTGCCCCTCTGCACGATGGAGGACGTGCCATCACACACTACGTCATTGAGAGGAGAGAGACCAGCCGCCTGGCTTGGACTGTTGTTTCCAGCAGCTGTGACAGCACATGCCACAAAGTCACCAAGCTGCTGGAAGGCAATGAGTACGTGTTCCGCGTCATGGCCGTCAACAGCTATGGCATTAGTGAGCCACTGGAGTCTGCTGCGGTGATCATGAAGACTCCATTTGTACCTCCTGGGCCACCTCATGTTGAGGACGTGTCAAACATTGCCCGCGATGGCATGACCATCTCATGGTCTGCCCCTGAGAGTGACGGAGGCAGTGAGGTCACTAACTACATAATTGAAAAGAAAGACAGGGCTGGAATCAGATGGACGCGTTGCAACAGACAGAAGGTCACAGACCTCTCCTTCAGAGTAACAGGCCTGTCCACTGATCATGAGTACGAGTTTAGAGTGTCTGCAGAGAATGTTGCTGGAATTGGCGAGCCAAGTCTGACGACATCATACTTCAAGGCCTCTGACCCCAAGTACAAGCCTGGTCCACCATCTTATGTCAATGTGATTGATTCTACCAAGAGCTCCATCACAGCATCATGGGGAAAGCCTCTGTCTGATGGTGGAACTGCTATCCAGGGATACATTGTAGAGATCTGCAAGGCAGAGGAGGAGGAGTGGACTATGGTTACTCCACCAACAGGGCTGCGCCTCAACAAATATGAGATTACGAAGCTCACAGAGGGTCAGGAATATAAGATTCAGGTGTGCGCCTTGAACAAACGGGGTGTTGGTGAGCCTGCTGCTATCACAGGGACAGCCAAACCAGAAGAGAGGGTAGACCCACCACAGATCCAACTGGACTCTGAGCTGAGAAAGGGAATTGTCAGGAAGGCTGGAGGCTCTATCAGGATTAATGTTCCATTCAAGGGCAGACCAACTCCTGAGATCAAATGGACGAAAGATGAGGGTGACCTGACTGAGAAGTCAGTTGTAGAAAAGGCTCTCACCTACACTCAACTCTCTATTGACTCATGTGACAGGGGTGATTCAGGAAAATACACCTTAACTCTGACCAATAGCAGTGGATCTGTGTCCGAGTTTGTGACTGTGAAAGTCCTGGATACTCCTGGGGCTCCTCTAAACTTGGTGGTTAAAGAAATTAAGAAAGACTCTGTTACCCTTGTCTGGGATGTACCACTAATTGATGGAGGCTCCAAGATTAAGAACTATGTAATTGACAAGCGTGAGTCGACCAGAAAGGCATATGCCAACGTCTCCACCAAATGCACCAAGACCACATTTAAGGTTGAGAACCTGGTGGAGGGGGCTTTGTACTACTTCAGAGTTCAGGCTGAAAACGAGTATGGAATCGGTCAGTCTATTGAAACCAAGACAGCCTCCAAGGCATCTGAGGTTCCTCTACCTGTTGGTAAAGTCTATCTCACCGATGTCACCAAGGCCAGCGCTTCTATGGCCTGGGAAAAACCTCTGCATGACGGAGGCAGCAGGATTGGTGGCTACCTGATTGAGATGCAGCCCAAGGGCACTGACAAGTGGGGCGTTGCAACAAACACGAAGACATGCGAGGGCATCGTCACAGGTCTGAATGCTGGAACAGAATATCTATTCCGTATTATTGCTTACAATGAGAAGGGAAAGAGTGAGCCCACGGTTCTTGCTGCACCGGTCATTGCCAGTGATATGGCCATTGAGCCCAGCATTAAGATGCAGTTCAACACATACAGTGTGCTGGCTGGAAAAGATTTAAAGGTGGAGTTCCCTGTGCTCGGCAGGCCCAAGCCTAAAGTAAGCTGGACCAAGGACGGCCAGTCCCTGAAAGTAACATCCAGAGTCAATGTGATTAGTAAACCCACAACAACTGGCATTCATATTACTGAGGCAAGCAAGGACGACTTCGGAAAATATGCAATTACGGCATTTAACAGTGCTGGCACAATAACTCAGGAGGTAGGAATCATTATTCTCGACAAGCCCTCTCCACCCACTGGCCCAATCAAGGTTATTGAGGTAAGCAACACATTTGTGCATCTCTCTTGGGAGCCTCCAGCATACACCGGCGGATGCCAGGTGAAGAATTACATAGTGGAGAAGAGAGATACTACAACTACAACTTGGCAGACAGTCACTACACAGCTTGCCAGAACAGCCCTCAAAGTCTCAAAGTTGAAGACTGGCGCCGAGTACCAGTTCAGGGTCATTGCTGAGAACAGGTATGGAAAAGGAGCGCCCCTTGAGTCCAAGGCCATTGTGGTGCAGTACCCATACAAACCACCAGGCCCTCCAGGCACACCAAATTTGAAGTGTGCAAGCAAGGAAATGATGATCATCCAATGGAATGAGCCAGTCATCGATGGTGGTAGTACAGTCATCGGCTACCATCTAGAGAGCAAGGAGAGAAGCAGCATCATGTGGAACAAACTGAACAAGACTCTCATTACAGATACTGAGTTTAAGATTTGTAACCTCGAGGAGGGCATTGGATATGAATTTAGGGTCTTTGCTGAAAATATTGTTGGCATCGGTAGATGCAGCAAAGTGTCAGAGCCCTTTGTTGCTCGTGATCCTTGTGATCCCCCTGGTACTCCTGAGGCTGTAACTATTTCCAAGAACCTTATTACAATCCGGTGGACCAAGCCACAGTATGATGGTGGTAGCAAGGTCAATGGATATGTTGTGGAAAGGAAAGATCTAGGCTCCCCAGAGGCGCACTGGGTAAGAGCAAACTTCACCAATGTTGTTGAAACCGAGTACACCATCACCGGGCTTACGGAGAATGAACAGTATGAATTCAGAGTCATTGCCAAAAATGCAGCTGGAGTCTTTAGTCTACCATCTGACAGCTCTGGGGTTATCACTGCCACTGATGAAATCGAACCACCAAGGGCCTCTATGGATCCCAAATACAAGGATGTAATTATTGTCAATGCAGGAGAAAACCTCCTCCTCGATGCAGATATCTATGGCAAACCGGTTCCTGATGTCTCTTGGCTGAAGGAGGGCAAGGAGATGATTAGGGCCTTGCGTATTGAAGTGAAAAACACAGAGAAACGTGCAGCCATATTCATTAAAGATGTTACAAAGACAGACAGTGGCCACTATGACCTCTGCCTTACAAATCTGGGAGGCGTGAAAACCATCCCCATCACTGTAAAGGTCCTGGATAAACCAGGCCCTCCCACTGGCCCCATTAAAGTGACTGGAGTGATGGCGGATAGATGTTTCCTTTCCTGGTCAGAACCAACTCTGGATGGCGGAGCAAACATCACTCACTACATTCTGGAGAAGAGAGAGACCAGCAGGCTGTCCTGGACAGTAGCTGCACCAAATATCCCTGCTCTGAATTACAAAATGACTAACTTGATGGCTGGAAATGAATACATCTTCAGAGTAAGGGCAGTCAACAAATATGGCATTGGTGATTGCCTAGAGACAGATCCTATCATTGCACGTAATCAATACAGGCCACCTAGTGCTCCAGGAACCCCAGAGGCAAGTCAGATCACAAAGGACTCTATGATTTTGACATGGACTGCTCCAGAGCAAAACGGAGGAGCTGAAATTTCTAGCTACCACCTGGAGAAGCGTGACAAGGATGGTGTGAGATGGACCAAGTGCAACAGGCAGAAGCTAATGGAGACTCACTTCCATGTCACTGGGCTTATGACAGACCACTTCTATGAGTTCCGCGTTGCTGCTGAGAATGAGGTTGGAATGGGAGACCTGAGTGAGATTTCTCTGTTCTACAGAGCGTGTGATGCCACAACACCACCTGGACCTCCGCGCCATGCTAAAGCGACGGACTACACCAAGTCCACCGTATCTCTGTCCTGGGGAAAGCCTGACTCTGACGGTGGTGCTTACGTAAAGGGTTACATTGTTGAGATGAGAGAGTACACCACTTTGCCTGAAGAGATAGCGGGAGCAGAGGTAGCACCAACAGTAGGGGCACCAGTTGAGAAAGAATGGACCATGTGCACACCACCCACTGGCATCCAGGCTACTAAACTCACCATCACAGACCTTAAAGAGGGCAGAGAGTACCAGTTCCGTGTCTGCGCCATCAACTCAGAGGGAGTGGGAGAAGCTGCAAATGTCCATGGTACCGTGGTCACTTCTGAGAAGGTGGAGGCCCCAGAAATGGAGTTGGACGCCGACCTCAGGAAGGTGGTGTCTGTACGTGCCGGTGGTACCTTGCGTCTTTTCGTCACCATAAGAGGAAGGCCAGAGCCTGCTGTGAAATGGGAGAAAGTGGAGGGCGCTCTTACTGACCGCGCTGTTATTGAGGCCACAAGCTCATACACTATGCTTGTAATTGACAATGTCCACCGTTTTGACAGTGGAAAATACTCACTGACCCTCGAGAACAGCAGTGGAAGCAAATCTGCTATTGTTGCTGTGAGAATTCTGGACACTCCAAGCGCACCACAAAACTTTGTTGTGAAGGAGCTCAAGAAGGACTCAGTAACTCTTGTTTGGGAGACCCCACTTACTGATGGTGGTGCTAAAATCACAAACTACATTGTAGAGAAAAGAGAGTCAGTCAGAAAGGCCTTCACCACTGTGACAAGCAACTGTACAGCCAACTCATTTAAGATCGAAGAGCTACCCGAGGGAGGCATTTTCTACTTCAGAGTATGTGCTGTCAATGAGTATGGCCAAGGGCAGATGGTTGAAACCAAAGAAGTTAAGATTTCCGAGGTGCCTCTACCACCAAGCAAAGTCATAGTAACTGATGTCACGAAGACCAGTGTGTCCCTTGCATGGGAGAAGCCTGCTCATGATGGTGGAAGCAAAGTCATGTGCTACAATGTTGAGTTTAAGCCTAAGAGTGGTGATAAGTGGGGCACAGCATGCACAGTCAAGGTCCCCGAAGCAACTGTTCCCAATATGACTCCAAATGAATCCTATTCATTTAGAATTGTTGCAATTAACGAGAAGGGAAAGAGTGAACCTAAAGATCTTGGAATACCTGTGGTTGCAAAGGATATTGACATTGAGCCTTATTTTAACTTGCTGTTTAACACGTACAGTGTGAAAGCTGGAGACGATCTAACTATTGAGGTTCCAGTAAGAGGCAGGCCGAAGCCTGTCGTGTCCTGGAAGAAGGATGGCCTTCCCCTGATGCAAACCTCATCAATAACCCTCAAGAACACCGCAACATCATCCGTCATCATCATCAAAGGGGCTGCGAGAGAGCATGTTGGCAAATACCAGCTCACCCTTGCCAACACAGGTGGCACAATCACGGCTGATATTGGCGTAGTCGTACTTGATAAGCCAGGTCCACCAAAAGCTATAAAAGTGGATGCTGTGACATCAGACAGCATCACACTGTCCTGGTCTCCACCAGATTACGATGGCGGCTGCTGCATCAGCAGCTACATTGTTGAGAAAAGGGACACAAATACACAGGAATGGCAGTTGATAGCGGGCAATGTTGCCAGAACTGCATTCAAAGCAGCTCGCTTGACACACGGCGCAGAGTACCAGTTCCGCATCTACGCTGTCAACCGTTATGGAAAGAGCGTATACCTAGATTCACCCGGAATCACGGCTCAGTACACCTCCAAGCAGCCTGGTCCTCCTTCCACTCCCATAGTGAAGCATGCCACTAAGTCCTACATGATCGTGACCTGGAATGAGCCTGTGAATGATGGAGGCAGCGCTATACTGGGATACCATCTGGAGCGCAAAGAGCGCACTAGTATCATCTGGAACAAGATGAACAGAGGCATGCTTAAGGACACAGAGTACAAAGTGATTGGCATCGAAGAGGGCATGATGTACAAGTACCGTGTCTATGCTGAGAACATAGCTGGCATTGGTAAAGCAAGCAAGGCCTGTGAATCTGTGGCAGCCAGAGACCCATGTGATCCTCCAGGAACACCTGTGGTTACTGCAGTTACCAGGACATCAGTCTCCCTGTCTTGGACTAAACCAGAATACGATGGAGGAGCCAAGGTGTTAGGATACATAATTGAACGCAGAGACCTTCCTGAAGGTCGCTGGACAAGGTGCAACTTCACCAATGTGCCAGAGACCTACTATGATGCGACAGGTCTCACAGAGAACAGCCAGTATGACTTCAGAGTCATCGCCAAGAATGCTGCTGGACTATTCAGTGAGACATCAGACAACACTGGACCCATCACAGTCAAGGATGATGTGGAGCCACCACGCATTATGATGGATGTCAAGTTCAGGGACAAAGTAGTTGTGAAGGCAGGAGAGACCCTTAAGATCAACGCTGACCTTTCTGGGCGCCCTGCTCCTCTTGTTTCCTGGACCAAGGATGGAAAGGAGATTGAGCTCAGAGCCAGAATACAGATTGTTTCAACAGACACCAGCACCTCTGTCATTGTGAAGGATTGCATCAGAAGAGATTCTGGCCAGTATGTTCTCACTCTACAGAGCATTGCTGGGAAGGTGAGCATGCCAATCAATTGTGTCATCATTGATAAGCCAGGGTCCCCTGCAGGACCCCTGCAGATCACAGGTCTTACGGCAGAGCATTGCACTCTGTCCTGGGGTCCACCACAAGAGCCTGGCGGAGCAGAGATCAAACATTACATTGTTGAAAAGCGCGAGACCAGCCGCCTGGCGTGGACACTGGTGAAGGGAGATGTCACGAGCACATTCCACAAGGTCACAGGTCTGATGAAGGGCAATGAGTACATTTTCAGGGTCTTGGCCGTCAACAAGTACGGAAATGGCGAACCTTTGGAGAGTGAAGCTGTCAGGATAACAGATCCATACACATTTGCCTCTGCTCCTACTAGTGTTGAGGTTACTGCTGTCTCTGGGGATTCAATGACCCTCATCTGGTCCAAACCAGCCAGTAATGGAGGAAGCCCCATAACAGGATATGTGATTGAACGCCGCGAGAAGACCGGTATGCGGTGGATCCGGGTGAACAGAGAGCTAGTGGCCGAGTGCACCACAGTAGCCACTAAACTGCGCAGGGGTTGTGAGTATGACTTTAGAGTGTATGCTGAGAATGCTGCAGGCCTGAGTCCTCCAAGTCACCCATCTGCCTCATTCAGAGCAGAGGATGCTCACACTGTACCTTCTCGGCCATCCAAGCCTAAGATTGTCAATACAACCAATGACTCAGCGATCATTGTCTGGAAACCACCTACAACTGACGGTGGTGCTCCCGTCCTTGGATACAGTGTAGAATACAGAGAATACATCCGTCAACCGGTACCAGAGGTGGAAGGTGAAGAGGAGTATGAGGAGGAAGAAGAGGAGGTTCCTGAATCTCCTGAGGAATTGGCAAGATGGGTTGAAGCCATTCCACTCACTAAGAGTCTGGAGTTTACCATCATTGGGCTGAAGACAAATGCTGAATATGAATTCTGTGTTAAAGCAATTAACAAGGTTGGCAGCAGTTCACGCAGCCAGTATTCAGAAGCAGCTGTTGTAATGGACAGAACTGCAGAGCCATCATTTGAAGCTGACATTGACACACGCAAGACACTTGTTGTCAAGCATAGCACAGCATTTACTTTAAATGTACCATTCAAGGGAAAACCTGTGCCTTCTGTGGCATGGTCCAAAGAAGGTGTTGATCTTAAGGTTAGAGGAACTATTGAATCAACAGTCTCAAGCACTTCATTAACAATTGAGAAGGCAACCAGAAACGACTCTGGAGAATATTCAGTCACCATAGAGTCACCCCTTGGAAAAGCAACTCTACCAATGGTTGTCAAGGTGCTTGACTCTCCTGGACCACCTACCAATGTGACGGTCACAGAAGTGACCAGGGACTCTGCCACCCTCACCTGGGAAGCTCCTGAGAATGATGGTGGTGATGCTGTGAAGGCCTACCATGTTGAGAAGCGTGAGGCTAGCAAGAAGGCCTGGGTCTCTGTGACCAGCAACTGCCATGCCCTGAAATACAAAGTGGAGGATCTGCAAGAAGGAGCCTTTTATTACTTTAGAATCATTGGAGAAAATGAGCATGGTGTGGGTGTTTCTCAAGAGGCCAAGAGCGCCATAAAGATTACAGGTAAGCTGCTATTAATGTCAAACCTCTTAGACATAATAAAATCATAATTATAACAATTTCCAATCCTCTCAAATATAATTGTGTATTTGTTACAGAGGTGCCAAGTCCACCTATGAAACTTGGAGTTGTAAATGTTACCAAGGACAGCGTTACAATCGCCTGGACCAGACCAGAGTACGACGGTGGTAGCAGAGTAGCTGGCTATCTCATCGATGCCTTGGAGAAGGGACAGACTAAGTGGGTGAAGTGTGCCACTGTGAGGACCATGGCCCACACCATCAAGAGCCTGCGCGAGGGAGCTGAGTACTTCTTCAGAGTCCGTGCTGAGAACCATGCTGGACTCAGTGAGCCCAAGGAGATGATTGTGCCTGTGATTGTCAAGGAAATCCACGGTATGACTACAGCTGCCGTGTTATATAGTCCACCTGTCTCAAATTAACATGCATCATGTATTATAATGTTTTAAATGTATATGTAATATACATATAATACATATATACATATCTAACACGTACATATATAATATGTTAATGTATTAAATTAGTGTGCATTATTTCAACATTATTGTCATTCCTTTCAACAGTGGCTCCAGAGTTTGACCTGACAAACTACCCTAAGAACACTGTATATGTGAGAGCCGGTTCCAATCTGACCTTTGAGATTCCTTTAACTGGTAGACCCATGCCTAAAGTAACCATGTCCAAGAACAATGTGGTCATCAAGGGATCCAAGAGGCTTCTGACTGAGGTGACCCCTGAAAGCCTCATAATCACCCTCAACGAGAGCGCCGCCAGCGACGCTGGAAAATATGAGGTCACAGCCTCCAATGTGGGTGGCACCACAAAGATCTCCCTCGTCTTCTTAGTGCTAGATAGACCAGGACCTCCAGCAGGCCCGATTGAGGTAAGCGATATTGGAGAAACAACAGTGTGTCTGAAATGGGCACCACCAGAGTATGATGGCGGGAGTCCTGTCACCAACTACGTGGTCCTGAGGCGTGAGACCAGCACTCCCAACTGGACAGAGGTCTCCTCGAACATTGCCAGAAGTGCCATCAAGGTGACCAAGCTGACTAAGGGAGAGGAGTATCAGTTCCGAATCAAGGCTGAGAATCGCTACGGCATCAGTGACCACATTGACACCAAGCCGATTACAATCAAGCTACCATACAGTAAGCATGTTTAAGATGTGCACACGATTCAAAGTGTCAAATTAGAATATTGCTTTACTTACAGAAAATATAATTGTGTTTATTCCAGCCCTCCCTGGACCACCATCTACACCATGGTTCACCTTCGTCTCCAGAGAGAGCCTGACCATCTGCTGGCATGACCCCGTGGTCGATGGTGGAAGCCCAGTGATGGGTTACCATCTCCAGATGAAGGAGAGGAGCAGCATCCTGTGGCAGAAGGTCAACAAAACAGCCATCCCAGCAACCCAGTGGAGGGTCACCAACATCTGTCCAGGCCTGATCTACGAATTCAAGGTGGCAGCTGAGAATGCAGCCGGCATCGGAAAGCTCAGCAAGACGTCCGAGGAAGTGCTGGCCATAGATGCCTGCGGTAAGGTTTCTATGTCAGGTCTCTATTCAGGTCTCTATTTAGCCTGAAAACTATGATAACATTAAATGATATGGCCATTCAAATTGTACAGCCATTTGATATTAATGTAATTGAGGGCTATATGAATAAAACTGGCTTCTTTCTCATCATCCAGAACCACCAGCAAATGTCCACATCACAGAGGTCACTAAAAACTCAGTCAAACTGGCTTGGCAGAGGCCTCCATTTGACGGTGGCAGCAAGATCACAGGCTACAGTGTGGAGAGGAGAGAAGCTGCCAGTGGAAGATGGGTGAAGGCCAACTTCTCCAACATCATTGACATGGGCTTCACTGTGTCTGGACTGACTCAGGAGGATTCCTATGAATTTAGAGTCTATGCTAGGAATGCTGTTGGTTCTGTCAGCAACCCATCTCTTATTGCTGGCCCGGTCACCTGCATGGATTCATGTGGTTAGTAGTTCTTTATGTATCCTACATTTACCTCTTTGGTATGCATTTATTTATCAATGCTAACGCCTGCTATCTCACAGGTGCCCCAGCCATTGACCTGCCCCCAGAGTATTTGGATGTGGTTCAATACAAAGCTGGTTCTGCTGTCAAGTTCAAAGTAGGAATCATCGCTAAACCTCTTCCAACAATGGAGTGGCTCAAGGACGGAAATGAGCTTGTGACCTCTTCTACCGTGTCTGTGGAGAGCGCAACCGATTCCTCTGGTGTGCTGATCAAGGACGCAACTCGCCACAACACAGGCACATATGAGATCAAGATCAGGAATGTTCTCGGCTCTGCCTCTGCGTCCATCAGGATTCAAATCCTTGGTACATTTTTTCCCCTCACAAAATGCCATACTAACTGAATGTTTATGAAAGAAAGTTCCATGTTAAAAGCCCATCTGTGTCTCTGTGTATTTGTGTCTTCCCTCCCCAGACAAGCCTGGTCCTCCTGCTGGCATTATCACATTCAACTCCGTAACGGCAGACAGAATCGTGCTGAGCTGGCAGCCTGTGCCCGAAGCAGACCAGGGTGGTTATAAGGTCACCCACTACGTGGTGGAGAAGCGTGAGACCAGCCGCGTGGTGTGGTCCACGGTGTCAGACCAGCTGGAGCAGACTCACGTTGCTGTTGGCAAGCTGGTGAGAGGGAACGAGTATGTGTTCCGAGTTATGGGTGTCAGCAAGTTCGGGGTTGGGGAGCCTCTGGAGTCGGAGCCAGTCATCGCTAAGAACGCCTTCGGTACGTGGTGGTGTGACGAGATGCATTCACATCAGTCTGACTTTGTAATAATCCTTATCCCTGTGAACAATTTTTCTAAGAACTTTGTCTACGCCTAACGTTTACGGTTCCTTTCCACAGTAACTCCTGGGCAGCCGAGGACGCCCGAGGTGAACGTTATCACCAAGACAACAATGGTGGTGGAATGGGACAAGCCAGGTGTTGATGGAGGTAGCACCGTCACTGGCTACTACCTGGAGAGGCGGGACAAGAAGAGTCTGCGGTGGATCAGAGTATACAAAGATGCCATCGCCAATGTCAAACAGACCGTCTACCACCTGACGGAAGGAAATGAGTACCAGTACCGCGTTTGTGCCATCAACAAGGCAGGAGAAGGACCGTTCTCCGACGTGTCAGATTACTATAAGGCAGCTGATCCAGTTGGTGAGTGCAGTGAAGTCCAAACAAACATCCTGATAATTAAACAGAAGCATAAAGTTTGTTTTAATATATTTATTTAATAAATCTACCGACAATCAATTCAATTGAGTAAAGAGAATGTAAACATTCAGTATACGCCTTCCTAAGTTACAGTATTTTAGTATTATATATATATTTTATATTCTGATATTTATATAACCTAACCAGGTATATGCATAGTACATAATGTTTATGTTTTGCTCTGTATATCAGATCCACCAGATGAGCCCTGCAAGTTAAAGGTGGTAGACTCCACCAAGACCTCCATCACACTGGGTTGGTCCAAGCCTGAATGGGACGGAGGCAGCGAGGTCACCAGCTACATGGTGGAGAAGTTGGTGGAGGGCGAGAAGGAATGGGCACTGATTACCACCAAGGGAGAGGTCAGGACCACGGAGTACGTCGTCCACAGCCTCAAGCCAGACGTGAACTACTTCTTCAGATTGTCTGCTGTCAACTGTGCTGGCCGTGGGGAGCCACTGGAGATGACGGAGTCTGTACAGGCGAAGGATATCCTGGGTATGTTTTACACAATTAAGGTTCTAACATAGAATTAAAATATAATTATATTTGTGTGGCTTAGTGAAAACGGTAATTAATGAATATGTAATATGGTAAATAAATGGTAAATGAACTGCATTTATACAGTGCTTTTCCAGCCTTCCGCCCACTCAAAGCGCTTTACTTTACAGCATAATCTCACATTCACCCATTCACACACCGATGGTGATGTCGGCTATGCCAGGTTCCATCTAACCACCGTTAAATGTACTTAATTATGTACCCCGATCCTAATTACATTTACTTAACTGTTGCAGAGGAGGCCCTGGTCGACCCTGATGTGGCCATGAGAACTCACTACATCGTGAAGGCAGGCAAGGACGTGGAGCTGTCAGTGCCTCTGAAGGGCCGACCTGCCCCCGCAGCCTCCTGGAGCAAGGGAGAGGAATGCATCGACCACGACCCCAAGTACGAATTCCACCACTCCGACACGACCTCGGTCCTTGTGATGCGCGACGTCACCAGGCTGGACACCGGCAAGTACACCATCAAGATCGAGAACGGCGTGGGAGAGCCCAAGACGCTGTCCTTGTCTGTGAAGGTGCAGGACACGCCGGCCCCGTGCAGGAACCTGGCACTGAAGGACGTGACCCGTGGCAGGGTCACTCTCTGCTGGGAGCCCCCGCTCCTGGACGGCGGCGCCGAGATAACCAGCTACGTTGTGGAGAAGCGAGACTCCGCCAAGAGGGTCTACTCTGCCGTGACGACCAAATGCACAGACACCACGTACACCATCGAAGACCTGTCGGAGAAGACGTCCTTCTTCTTCCGGGTGTCAGCGGAGAACGAGAATGGCGTCGGTGAGCCGTGTGACACGGCTGAGCCAGTGAAGGCCACAGAGACCCCGGGGCCTGTGAAGGAAGTGGCCATGAAGGATTCATCTAAGACCTCTGTGACTCTACAGTGGCTGAAGCCCGATTATGACGGAGGCAGCATTATCTCTGAATACGTTGTTGAGAAGAAGCTCAAAGGTGATGATGTATGGTCACTGGGAGGCACCAGCAAGCAGTGCGAGTTTGAAGTCAAGAAACTCAAGGAGCATTCTGAAATGTTATTCAGAGTTGCAGCCAGGAATGAGAAGGGACAAGGTGACTTTGTTGAAGTTGGGCCTATCAAGGTGATTGACTACATTATCACACCTGAGGCCTGCATGGCAGATTACCCAGATGGCACTATTCGTGTGCGTCTGGGTCACAATGTCCACATCGAGCTGCCATATAAGGGCAAACCCAGACCGGCTGTTTTGTGGCTCAAGGACAACCTTCCACTGAAGGAGAGCGATCTGATCCGCTTCAAAAAGACAGAGACCAAAGCTACTCTGATTATCAAGAATGTCACAAAGGAGAATGAGGGAAAATACACCCTTACACTGGACAACAACGTAAACAGGAGGTCGTTCCACATGAATGTCATCACCTTAGGACCACCTTCCAAACCCGTTGGACCAATCATCTTGGATGAAGTGAGAGCTGAGAGCATCACAATCTCCTGGGAGGAACCAAACGACGATGGTGGCGGAGACATCAATTGCTACTGTGTAGAGAAGCGTGACACCTCAAAGCCCGACTGGAAGTTGGCCTGCTCCAACGTACAGGGAACTCAGTTTAAGATCCTCAACCTGATCAAGGGTGTGCAGTACCAGTTCAGAGTGAGCGCTGAGAACCGGTTTGGAGTCAGTGAGCACCTAGTGTCACAGATGGTCATCGCCAAGCACCAGTTCAGGCCTCCAGGCCCACCGGGGCAGCCTGTGGTGTATAATGTCACAAACGATGGCATGACCATCCAATGGGAGAAGCCCATCTTTGACGGCGGTACGCCCATCCAGGGCTTCCATGTGGAGAAGAAGGAGAAGAACAGCATTATGTGGCAGAAGGTCAACACTGTCCTGGTGACTGAAACGGACTACAGGATCCTGGGCCTGATTGAGGGGTTGGTGTATTCATTCAGAGTCTACGCGCAGAATGATGCTGGCTTCAGCCGCATGAGCGATGAAAGCAAGGCAGCCATGGCCGTTTCTCCTGTCGGTTAGTACTAGTTCATTCATATATTTCTTATTTCATCCATATTTCCATAGTTCTTGGTATAAACATCAGTGTTTTGTAGTAGTGTATATATTTACTTATGTCAGTAAAAAGAAAATGCTTTTTTTTTTGCAGATCCACCAGGCCAACCTGATTACATCGACGTGACCAGTGACTCAGTGACCCTGAAATGGGACGCACCCAAACACGATGGCGGCAGCAAGATCACTGGCTACACCATTGATAAACGACAAGGCCACGGTCGCTGGTTCAAGGCCAACCTGACTGACGTCCATGACTGCCAGTACACTGTGACTGGCCTGGCAATGAACGAGCGCTATGAGTTCAGAGTCACTGCTAGGAATGCTATTGGCGTTGCCAGCCCGCCTTCCAACTCCTCTGGCTTTATTGTGGTCAGGAATGAGAATGGTAGGTGTCACTTTAAATTATAAAAGTCCTTCAATCATAATGTTGCTATTTACTTGGTTGGTGGGTTGCTTTATTTTCCATATGGTGTGTTAACCAGGATTTTTTTCTTAAAAAAAAATAACCCCAATACTCTTTCTTCATTCAGCTGCTCCTAATATTGAGTTTGGCGCTGAGTACTTTGAGGGTCTAACAGTGAAGGCCGGAGATAACATCAGACTCAAGGTGACCATTACCGGTCGGCCCGTCCCCAAGGTGGTCTGGTTCAGAGACGATGTGGAGATCACCAAGAAGATGATGGACATCATCAACGTGGCTGGATCAAGCACTCTGTTCGTCAGGGACGCAGACCGCACACACAGCGGCCTGTACACTGTGGAAGCCACCAACGGCTCTGGAAGCAAGAAGGAGAACATCAGAGTCCAAGTTCAAGGTACAGTTGTTGTTACTACTGGAGATATTATCGTGGTGATATTAGTCTATCACGGAGTATTTTATATTATTAAGTATTTATTAGCTTTTTTCTAAAAAATGTGTTCCCTTCCTGGTGTGATGTAGACACCCCTGGGGAGCTGGTAGGACCCATCACTTTCAGCAACATCTCTGAGGGCAAATGCACGCTCTCCTGGAAACCTCCAGTGAACGACGGTTGCTCTGAGATCTCCCACTACATTGTAGAGAAGCGCGAGACCGCAAAGATCTCCTGGGCTCTTGTTTCTGATGAATGCAAAGAGTGCTCCTTTAACGCCACTAAGCTCATCAAGACAAATGAGTACCAGTTCAGGGTCTCTGCTGTCAACAAGTTTGGAGTTGGCAGAGCTGTGGACTCAAGTCCCATCATTGCACAGATGCAATATAGTAAGTTTAAAATCTTAAATATGCTATTTATATTAGATCAATTTAGGAAATTCTTATTTGTCAACACCCAAGGCTTCTAACAAAATGACATTATTTCCATTTAATGTCATTACATTTGCACTTTGTTGAATTAAATTACATTTCAGGACGGAACATTTATCACATTTAACAAAACTGTTCACTTTGCCTCTAGCCACTCCCGATGCCCCCGGCACTCCTGATGCTACAGAAGTGACAGGAGAGAGCATCACACTCGCTTGGACCCCTCCCACATCCGACGGAGGAAATCCCATTCAACATTACATCCTGGAGAAGCGTGAGAAGAAGACTGTCCGCTTCTACAAGGTGACGACCAAGAAGCCCATCGTCGAGTGTGCCCACAAGGTCCTCCATCTGACCGAGGACATGGAGTACGAGTTCCGTGTGATGGCCGTGAACGACGCAGGCGTGGGCGCTCCCAGCAACGTCTCCCTGGCCATCAAAGCCGCCGAGCCAAAAGACATCCCGTGCGCTCCATCTGTGGTCTGTGTGTCTGACTCCACAAACGCCTCCGTCAGCCTGGAGTGGACCAGGCCTGCTGACGACGGAGGCATGGAGGTCCTGGGCTACATCGTCGAGATGGTGAAGGGCGGAGCCGAGGAGTGGAAGAGAGTCAATGAGGAGTTGGTGGCGGGAACAGCCTACACGGTGACCGGACTGGAGACGGGAGCTGAATACAGGTTCCGTGTTGCGGCGGTGAATCACGTGGGTAGGGGCGAAGAACGAGAGATTCCCGAGCCAGTGAAGGCAGTGGACAGACTCACACCACCGCTGGTGGACATCGACGCCAGCTTCAAGCAGACTCATATCATCAAGGCTGGAGGTTCAGTATGCCTGGGCATCCACTTCAGAGGAAAGCCAGCTCCCACAGCGACCTGGGTGAAGGAGGATGGAGAGCTGGGTGTTCTGTCCGAGGTCCTCACTACAGATGGCTTCACCTCTCTGACCCTTGAAAACTGCACCAGAAATGACTCTGGCAAATACACCATTACCCTTGAGAATGCCAGTGGCAGCAAGGCCATCACTTTCACTGTGAAGGTGATGGATACACCCGGAGCTCCACAGGCCGTGGCCATCAAGGAAGTGTCCCGGGGATCTGTCACAGTGACCTGGGAGCCCCCTGCCAGCGACGGCGGTGCTCGCATCCACCATTACATTGTGGAGCGGCGCGAGGCCAGCCGACGCACGTGGCAACAGTCTGGCGGTAAATGCACCAAGCAAATCCTGAAGATCCAGGACCTGCTGGAGGGAGTGCCGTACTTCTTCAGAGTGGCCGCCGAGAACCAGCACGGCCTGGGCGAAGCCTTTGAGGTCGTGGAGCCCGTCGTCGCTACGGCAGAGCCTTCATCGCCGAAAAGGATGGATGTCCTGGACACCACGGACAGCTCTGTGTCACTGGGCTGGCTGAAGCCAGAGCACGATGGAGGTAGTCGTGTCCAGGGCTACGTCATTGAGGCTAAGCCCAAGGGTACAGACAAATGGATTGTGGTCGGAAACACCAAGAGCCTCACCTACACTGTAGAAAAGCTCAACAAAGGTGACGAGTATGAGTTCCGCGTAAAGGCCAAGAACGAGGCTGGATTTAGCCAGTCGAGGGAAACTCTGGACGCTGTGCTGGTCAAGGAGCCCCACATTGAACCTACTGCCGACCTGAGTGAGATCACAAACCAGCTTGTCACGTGCAGGTCTGGCAGCACCTTCACAATTGATGTTCCTATTAGTGGAAGGCCTGCTCCCAAAGTCACCTGGAAGCTGGAGGAGATGAGGCTGAAGAACACGGACAGAGTCTCCATCAAGGTATCCAAGGACAGGACTAGCATCACCGTCAAAGAGTCCATGAGAGGAGATGGAGGAAAATACTACCTGACTTTGGAGAATGTGGCAGGAACCAAAACATTCACTATCGAGGTCAACGTCATTGGAAAACCAAGTGCTCCTGAGGGACCCATCGAGATCTCCTCCATCACCTCTGAGTCCTGCGTGCTGACCTGGCAACCCCCAGAGGACGACGGCGGTACTGACATTACCAACTACATTGTAGAGAAGCGTGAGTCCGGCTCAACTGCATGGCAGCTGATCAACTCCAGCGTTAAGCGCACAACACTGCATGTCAGCCATCTGACCAAGTACATGCAGTACACCTTCAGGGTCTGTGCAGAGAACAGATTTGGTATCAGCAAGTCCACAGAGTCAGAGACCATTGTTGCTGAACATCCATTCAGTGAGTACAATTCTCCTTCCTTCCTAAAATTGTATTGAAAGTATGACTCCACAGAAGACACCTGCTATATACTGTAGCTCTGGAAACAAATAAAGAGACCACTGAATTTTAAAGATTATAATAGTATAAATATTCTGTAAATGTAAAAGATATAACAAAAGAAAAAAATATTACAGAAATCCAACAAAATATGTATAAATAGTAAAACCACAGAAATGGCTACAGTGGACAAAATGCGCCATGTGTCACATTTTGTTATAACTAAAGTATACATGGTGTCTTGTTTGACAGCTCCTCCTGGCCCACCGACAAGGCCCACAGTCTTTGGGATCACCGCCACCTCCATGACCATCAAATGGGAAGAGCCTTTCAATGACGGCGGCAGCAAGGTCACAGGCTACTGGATCGAGAAGAAGGAGAGGAACAGCATTCTGTGGGTGAGGGAGAACAACATACCCTGCTTCGAGTGCTACTATAAGATAGATGAACTTGTTGAGGGCCTGGAGTACCAGTTCAGGGTGTACGCCATGAACAGTGCTGGCCTCAGCAAGGCCAGCGAAGCATCCAAGAAAGCAGTGGCTCAGAATCCCGTTGGTGAGTACATTTCACTGTTCTGTGCTTTGCACATTTACGCATTACAATTCCGACACATTTGTGAACTCCCGCAAAAAGAGGATGAGACAAAGATATACCCAGTTTTCTTGGCCCTGGACCTAACTGCTTGTGTCCGTGTTCAGATCCGCCAAGTAAGCCCGAAGTCACAAATATCACCAGGAGCACCGTCTCCCTCAAGTGGTCTTCTCCCCTCTACGACGGCGGCAGTCCCATTGTGGGATACATCATTGAGCGCAAGCCCTACACTCTGACTGGGGAGGGCCGCTGGCTCAAGTGCAACTACACCAACGTGACTGAAACCAGGTTCACCGTGACCGCCCTGGGAGAGGGTGAGGCTTACGAGTTCAGAGTCATTGCCAAGAACGCAAACCAGGTCTTCAGCATGCCATCCGGGTCTACTGGCTCTGTGCAATGCAAGACTGACTTTGGTGAGTCATTAATACAACACAGTTGTGTCTCAAATGATTGGAGTAGATGGTTCAATGTTCACTCATCTACTTTGTTATAATCCATATTGTTTATAACATTACTGTGCATTTCCTTGTGTAACAGAACCTCCAAAGGCCCAGCTGGACAGCAAACTCCTGCTAGACACAGTTACTGTTAGGGCTGGCTCAGACTTGGTTCTGGATGCTGCTCTTGGCGGCAGGCCAGACCCCAAGTCCTCCTGGGCCAAAGGAAACAAAGACCTGGACCTCTGTGAGAAGTACAACCTTCAGTACACCCCCACCAGGGCCATAGCCATCATAAAGTTCTGCGACAGAGACGACACAGGAAAATACATCCTGACTGTCAGGAACGTCAGTGGAACCAAGACAGCGGAGGTCAACGTCAAGGTCCTTGGTGAGTGGAGAGAAAAAAGCAACTAGTTTAAGGACCCATTAGTACAGTGCTGTATCTTGATGTTACATCAGAATGGTCACATTCACCACCACTTACAATGAGTGCATTCCTGACTCCAGACACCCCTGGAGTCTGCGAAGGCAAGATTGAGATCAGCAAGGTCACGGAGGAGTCATGCACGCTGAGCTGGAAACCTCCTCTGGAGGACGGCGGTGACGACGTGAGCCACTACGTCGTGGAGAGGCGCGACACCAACAGGCTCAACTGGGTGGTGATGGACAGCGAATGCAAGGAGCCCACCTGCAACATCACCAGGCTGTTCAAGAACACAGAGTACATGTTCAGAGTCAGGGGCGTCAACAAGTACGGCCCCGGTGTCTACCTGCAGTCTGAGCCCATGATCTCCAGAAATACCTTCAGTAAGTGCTGTTCTGCTGCAGGGGGTTGGCCTTGGTGTTGGCCTGGCAGTGCACACTGTCAAAGCAGTCAAACAAACCGAATGCTCCCAAATACAAGAAAGCCTATTCTTTGGGATAATGCAAGAGCATTTCAAAGACAACAAATGAAGAGTTCAGATGCGTAAACCTCTTAAGTCCATCTAGAAATAAACAATTTAAAACTGAATTATTTATTAGATTTATATATTTGGGTTCACTACTTTCACCTTTATTACATTTAAAAGGTTGTTTGTCACTGAAAAAAAGTAATATAGGTAATAGGTTTTTGCATCTGTACTCTTCAAGTACAACCTTTGATCCCACTATGCAGTATGTACAATAATGCAGAACATGCCACACCTGGGTGGGTATAATGTGGATTGGTAAATCTAACACCCAGCTTCTCTCCCTCCCTCTAGCTGTCCCATCTCCTCCCGGTGCTCCAGAGATTCTGGTGTCCGGGAAGGACTTTGCCACCATCGAGTGGCTGAAGCCGGAGAGCGATGGCGGCTCTCCCATCCTCCACTACCTGGTGGAGCGCCGCGAGAGGAAGAGCGCCCGCTGGGTGAAGGTGAACAGGGACAGGGCGCATCTGGACACCACCCTAAAGGTGTGCGGTCTGACCGAAGGCAACATCTACCAGTTCAGAGTGACTGCCACCAACAAGGCAGGGGAGAGCGAGGCCAGTGAGGTTTCCCTCTACGTGGTCTGCAGAGTGCCCACATGTAAGTCTGTCGGGTCAAACATCACAGAGAAGCTGTCTCTAAAGCCAGACAAATGATACAGTAGTATGCAGTACATTTACACTGGTTCTAGGCCTTTAATTAATACTGGTATTGCCAGCAACTTACTAAGCACCAGAACAACTAACATGCGTAGGTCTGATTTTACAGTGAATTCATTCAGCATTCACATAAAAACATTGCCGTAAGACTTTCCTTAAAAGAGTTCCCATCAATGCGGTCCTATAACTATTCCCATGAAAGAGTTCCCATCAATGCGATCCTATAACTAT
>JAODTR010000014.1:133257-151226 GCA_025399935.1 Amblyopsis rosae
TTAATATCTTTTTTGATACTAATTAATAGCTGTCAGATTACTTTTGAGACGAAAACCGCAGTTATATACTCTCTCCCGCTTTCTGTGGATCTTGTCTGTGTCTGTGCATAAATTCAATAACTGGGTTACAAAATGATATATAGCTGTTAGCTATACATTAGAACAGAGGTCTTCTATGTTGTTCAGGCCAAGGAGGACCCCTTGGCTGAAACAGGGACACAGGGATTACATGGTATATATATTTAGTTGCCTGGCCAACAATAAGGTATAGGGCGGCCAATAGTTCCATGCAAAAAAGTATAACATATGTTTCCCATCAAATCATTTGGAAGACCCCCTGCAGTAGCTCTGAGGACCCCCTAGGGGTCCCGGACCCCCTGTTGAAAACCTCTGCATTAGAATATATAATATGTTTATTATAAAAATAAAGATATTACATGATGTGTAAAGTATACAATAATATGTGATTCTGTCATTATTTACTTATATTACATATTAGTACAGTTTGACACAATACTGTACACATTTAATTAATCTACTCTCTAGAACTCACAAGTTTATTTTCATTGGTTTAGGAGAATATTTATTTTTATACCGTCACCTTCCTGAATTTTCCGTAATTTTTTGACGTTTTGGTTTGTTTTTTTTGTTGCCTCAAATCATCTTCTCATGTGCTGACCACTTCTGGTAAAATTGCTTACATACTCAGTTAATAAACAGATTTTACCCCTGTAGTACAATGGCCTATGTCAATTTGGTTTTTTGTATTTTCTGAAAGATCTGAAAATATGGCATCACTAGGTTACTAAGACATGTATTTGTTATAACAGTTAGGGCCTGTGTCCACCAAAAGCCTTTTTAGCGCTGAGAGCACCTATTTTCAATACAAAACCTGCTGAAATGCTTTCAGCGCTGAGTGTCCTCGGTGCATAAACACCGTTGGCACTAGTGTTGCGCGCACGGCACTTCAGTTGAAAACTGAAAACTTTTGGAACAGAGTCGTCAATGTTGTTTTTTTGTGTTTCTTAGCAACAAGCGTTGGAGAGAAGGCTCTGAAAATGAGGTTGCCCTGCCCTTACAAAAACAGGTCTCTACACTGCGACCATTTTTTTTAAAGTGCGACTTATTTTATACTGTAAGTAGTCGCATTAGTGCAACTTGTAGGCCGCCGCTTCACATTTGCAGTTTGGCGCTGTCCGCTCCACTATGTACCACACTGAAACGAAACATTTCAAATGAACGGTCATTTTCACTTCAGGCAGGCAGAGGATCACGATACCGGATAACTACTGTATACGACCCTTACAATTACCATGTTATGTTTGAATTCAAGAAAGAGAAACATGAAATACTAAATTATTTTTTAGATCCCGTAGTATAAACCTCTCTACATGTAAGAGCTGCGGGCTACAGTATATAGAGTAAGATGTCAATCTCATTGAGTTTGTCATGTTAAGAACAGATATGACGGACAGGTGTGCGTTCTCCACTTCAACACAAGTCGTGGGACTCCAGTTCCCCTGTCTCCTTGACAAATAAAGATATGCACTACTACAGTATATGTTTAGGGTGGGTTAAATGTTAATGAGATGTACAATACTCAGTATAAAGGACTCCATATAAAGTACAGTGGTATAAAGCGCATTAGTTAGTTAGGCAAATACACAATTTGTGATATTCATGGGCAGGATATCGAGGTGTAGTTGTGTAGGGAGGGGTTGTGGTTCAGTGGCCTGGGGATCTCAACACTGCTTGCAGATGATGTGGTCCTGATGGCATCGTCGGTCCGTGACCTCCAGCACTCACTGGATCGGTTTGCAGCCGAGTGTGAATCGGCTGAGATGAGGATTAGCACTGCTAAATCTGAGGCCATGGCTCTCAGCAGGAAACCGATGGAGTGCCTACTCCGGGTAGGGAATGAGTCCTTACCCCAAGAGAAGGAGTTCAAGTACCTCGGGGTCTTTGAGTCTTTTGAGGGGACATTGGAGAGGGAGATTGGCCGGAGAATCGGAGCAGCGAGAGCGGTATTGCAATTGCTTTACTGCACCGTGGTGACGAAAAGAGAGTTGAGCCGGAATACAAAGCTGGGAAAGTCTCAGGATCCCCCAGTCAGAGCTTGTTAATGTGGCTCGGGAAAGGGAAGTTTGGGGTCCCTTGCTGAAGCTGCTGCCCCCGCGACCCGACTCCGGATAAGCGGGAGAGGATGGATGGATGGATGAAAGAACTTCTTCAAAAATGTATGGGTGCTCTGGTGCTCTGTTTTATTATGGTTTAATAAATGTTTGAAAATTACAATTCATCTTATATTCATTACATTTATCCTATCACAACAACATGATTAAATGCTTTTACATGAAGGGTATTATAATGGAAGGTAAAAATTGGTTTAGTAGCCTAAGCGGTCTCCAATAAACAGGTGCAATGCTGTCATCTAGTGGCTAAGTTAATAATTACAAAATAAATGGCACAAAATTAAAAAGCATTACTAGGGTGTAAAAATATTAATCACAACCGTGAAGTGGAATTCTGTATCCAGTTAATGCCATTCATTCACTATATTCTGTAGTCATGAACATTTAACATGTTTTTTACTCTTCATTTTCACAACTTCAAATTAGCTGCAGTTTAATATTTACTTGAAGTAGTCTACAAACTTACTGTAAGCTGGTTAATAAACGCGTAGCAATTGCAATTAACTATAATAATTAGTGTTAGTAAACTCCCCCACCCCAACCCCGTCAGTGTATGGGATTCGTACAAACCACAGAACTCGGTGCGCATTGTCCCGTAGACGGCAGCAATTCACCATTATGCATTCACTAACGTTAACAGAAGAAGTACTGGGGTGCGCGCGCAACACGCAACAGCTAGGCATCATCATGCCTGCTGCTGTGATTATGGAAGAAAATTATGACAAGTTGCTCGAGCAGTGTGAAACCCAAGAGCTTGAGGTAAGCTTGGAGTTTCATGTACTGTACTTTGTATTTGACGCGCTGGCGTTTAACGTATTATTTTTTAATTATATTACATGTGACAGCTAACTATGAGGCTAGCACAAGCTAACCTGGTTGGTTGGAAGCTACCTACCTAGCTAGTCAACGTTGGTTTGGTTTTGTTTATTAAACTAAACTGTCAAGATGTCATAATCATTTATTTGTACTAATCACACGTGGTTATATAAATATGCTTACTAAATTAGTTTACGTTTCTTTCAGAGTTACCGCAATATATCTGTTTTGGCAACAATGTTACCCTACAGTAATGCGGCAATGCATTGACATTAACTTCCCTGCACTGTACTTTATAATTTGTAATGTGTATACAACTAGTGGGCGTCGCAATACTAGCCATATATCGTTTCTAATCTTGCTGCTAAAAGAACACGTGTAGCATGGCATTCGAGCACATTTTGCTTTGCTGTTAATATGTTTGGAAAGCGAAGCTTACTATGCTACCTAATCAGTTGTCCTTTATCAGGCTCCAGGGGGCGTCACAACACCGCAAGTGTATGGTCAGCTGCTGGCTTTGTATTTACTACACAATGATATGTAAGTAAATCATAACTATATACATGTGTATGTTTAGAGAATACGGTTACAAATACTACAAAAATGTGTTATTATTAGTTATGTCATTTATGTGTTGCAGCATGGCATAATTCATGTATAACGTATTTTTATGATCCATATGATTTTATATGTCCATTGTTCAGAGACAACATGCATATGAAAAGTAATCTAAATACTATAATTTACATTAACATTTTATCATGCATAGGTATCTGATATTATTAAATGGCACTTTTCCACTTTACCAGCTCAGCTCAACTCAACTCTGCTTGCTTTTCTATTGGGCAGAGGTTGGGACGGTATCTGAGACCGGTACCCAGGTACTCTCTTTTTTTATTATTTTTTTTAAACCTGCTCAGTTGATGTTCCAATCATGCTGAGGCGATACTGTGACGTGAAAACAATGCAGACTGCTGATTGGATTGAATCATCATCAATCACAAAATTAAAATGACTACTGATCTATTGCTCGGAGTGGCTTGAACAGCGCCATCGCTATGGCAGCAAGTTACAACTGAGTAACAGCTATCTGAAGTGGAAAACGAAGTAGGCTGAAGAGAGTAGATTTGAACTGAGCTGGTACCGTGCAGTGGAAAATATATTTCTTTGTAATCTGGACCCTCTTCTTAATTTCTGCTGCTGTTTAGGAATAATGCAAGATATCTCTGGAAGAGGGTTCCTCAGGCAATAAAAGTGGTAAGAACATACTCTTTAGGCTGAATAATTGATAAAAGATGGGTGAGATTCTATTAATATAAAAGCATACATATATATCATTTAATATTGATCTGAATAGTCAATGTGTATTGTACATGGTAACTTTTTTTTACTGGTCCAAATTATAATGATGTGCACATTGCCAGTTGGATTGTATATGAAAGTCTTCATATACTAGTTGTTTAAAGCAGTGGTTCCCAGCTGGGAGTACATATGGCTTGTTGGTCATTATTTTAACAAAACTCTAATAAAGAACCAATGTTCTATGTTAACCTTGCACCCTAACATCAGATGGGACATTTCTAGAAGAATACTTTTGTATTTACTGTGTTCTGAATCCACTAGTAGTCCAGTGAGTTGGCTAGTGTAACATGAACTTGAGTCACCGGAACGTTTGCTGTTTACAGGCTCACCCTGAGTTGACAGCATTGTGGGCTGTAGGCCAGCGCATATGGCAGAGAGACTTTCCAGGAATCTATGCAGCAATCACAGCCTACCAGTGGTCTGAGAACATCCTGCCTGTCATGGAGGCTCTTCAAGGTACCAGCATGTGAGCGTGTCAATGAGCAAATAAATAAACAAAACAAGTGTAACTTCAGGAACAGCAGGGGGTATTATAACACCTCAGCCATTAGTGCTGTATTGTACCGCGATACAGTTTATGTGTAACATCCAATTATTTTGATTGGTAATAGAACATTTCTATCAGTTTTCCTTATTTTATATTTCTGAAATTATAAAATATGGTAAATTGATAGTCTTAAGTCACTGACTGGGATCTAATGCACTATAACCGCTGAAACCATTCACTAAAGCGCTTGGCAAGGTAACTTATGTAACAAGCATATACTATTTATATCCAAGGACAAATATTTCATGCTGTTCTTCAATGGGCATATGAACATTGGGCGGAAACTCCTGGAAGACCATTTAGTAAACCAAAGAGCCGTGTCACGAGGTGGTTTGACGCGGGTGTTTACCCAGTAGGTATGCCCTCTTAGGTGGGCCAGCACGGTGGACACATGGGCCTGTTTACCTCCCCTTGCTGTACCACTGTTAGGCTTCACAGGGTTGACACTGTGGCTCACACGTGGCTTCACACTGTGGCATGTGACACGTTCAGCCATCAGTGGGCGGGGCTATATTTATCAGAAAAGCTCTCGGCCAGCCCGAGTGGAATGTGCGTCTTGGTTGGTTGGACAGCATCAGATATCGGCAGCTGCCAGCGCTGGTATAAATAACGGCGAGGCTAGCTCCTCGCCAAAATAGATACCCGTTCTTCAGAGCGAACACCGTAGACTTGCTTTACGCCCTGCCTTCCACTTGTATCTGGCTTGTAGAAGCCAGCAGGGGAGAGGGAAGCGAGACAGGATATTGTATATTTCTCTGAGGGAACATAAAGGAGGATCGCAGGGAGGTTCCCGCTATAAAATCGGAAGCTCTTCCCGCCACCATGGACGTCCAGAGGACAGGCTCTATGGTCCGCTCCTCCAGCCCCATGGAGAGCCTGGAGAAGCAGCTGAGCTGCCCCATCTGCCTGGAGATGTTCACCAAGCCCGTGGTCATCCTGCCATGCCAGCACAACCTGTGCCGCGGCTGCGCCAGCGACCTGTACGACTCGCGCAACCCCTACCGCTTCTCGGGCGGCGTCTTCCGCTGCCCCACGTGCCGCTTCGAGGTGGTGCTGGACCGCCACGGCGTGCACGGGCTGCAGCGCAACCTGCTGGTGGAGAACATCATCGACATCTACAAGCAGCAGCAGGAGGGCGGCGGCGGCTCTGAGCCGGCACTGAAGCCCAAGGAGGCCAAGGAGACGGCGGAGCCCATGTGCAGCGAGCACCCGGACGAGCACATCAACATCTACTGCGTGAGCTGCCAGACGCCCACCTGTTCCATGTGCAAGGTGTTCGGCCAGCACAAGGACTGCGAGGTGTCGCCGCTGGCCAGCGTCTACCAGACGCAGAGGGGCGAGCTGAGCAACGCCATCGACGCACTGGTGGCCAGTAACGGACGCCTGCAGGCGCTGCTGAACCAGATGGAGGACGCGTGCGGCGCCGTGCAGGAGAACGCGCAGCACGCAAAGCAGGCCCTGGCGGAGCGCTTCGACCTGCTGTATGCCGTGCTGGAGGAGCGCAAGGGCCTGCTGCTGGAGCGCGTGGCCCGCGAGCAGGACCAGAAGGTGGCGGCGCTGCGCGCGCTGAGCCAGCGCTACAGCCAGCGGCTGCAGGCCAGCACGGAGCTGACGGACACGGCGGTGCGGGCACTGGAGCACAGCGGGGCTGCCGACTTCCTGCTGGCCTCCAAGAGCCTCATCGCCCAGACCAAGGAGGCGGCCAAGGGCTCCCTGGCCGAGGAGAGGCCCGAGCCTGGCTTCGAGAAGATGGACCACTTTGCCGTGGCGACGGAGCACGTGGAGGCCGTCCTGTCCAAGATGGACTTTGGAGCAGGGGACGACGACGAGTTTGAAGACGCCGAGGGAGACGAGGAAGAGTGATTAGGTTATGGGAAGTAGTTCCGGACTCCTTAGTGACTGATTGGTAGCCTACTGGTTTAACTTAAATGTTAATGGCTGGGACTGTAGTTGCAATCTGGTCTAACTGTTGAAGGAAATTATCAGGCTAGAAGGATTTAGATTTAGAGTGAAATGTTTTGTACTCCTATCTTTCTTTTTTATACTTTTATACATCCATGCAACATTTGTGTGGTTTTTAATCTAGGTCTAGATAAATGTGAATGTCTATTTTGTTATTTACATGTTCCCCTTGCCCTTCCGTGTGGATTATAAGGATAGTTTTTATATTCAAGACTTGTGGCTTTAATGTATGTTTGTATCATGAAGATAAATGCTTGAATTACAGATGGTACAGATTGCAGGTGGTGTTGTGCTCCACAGCTCTGTTGTCAAAGGCCCAACTAAAGAAGCCTTATACATCAAAATGTTTGTCCTGATTATCAAATAGCTGGGATTTACAATACAGTAATAACTGTGTATCCTAAAGTGGGAAAAACATTGTCCCGAGTTGCTCATGCTGATCTGCAGAAGTTACTTGGCATGGTACCTGATTTTAAAAATAAAAGCCCTGTGGCGTTTGCCTTTGCTGGTGAGAAGTGTCTGGTGTCTATTTCTAAAAGCCAGCGGCCCAAGAATAGAATGGCAGGTGGGCTCCTGTTCTTCCTCCATACCCCTGAGGGGGTGTTGTGGATATGAGTCAGCTGTAGCGTTCAAAAGGCCAGGGTAAAAATACCACCCCTTCCACCCCCCACGGAGGTCACCCTGGTGGCCCGGCCTGAACAATTGCTTGGGAAAAGTCCCTATTCCCTCTCAATATGCAACTATCTAGGCTGCTGGGAGACCTTGGGAATGAGTTGAGTCATTCTCTGGCCTGTCTGGCACAAGTATTGTATAAACCGGTACGTTAAGGTAGTGTACATGTAAACGCACAAAGAAGAGCGTGAAACAAGACTGACTGTATTTTAGCCAAATGTGAATGTTTATGATCAAATAAAAAGCCAACTAGATGGTGGGTTTTGACTAATTTAAATCTAAAAGCAACCGCGACACAGTTCAGTAGTCCCAGGTTATAAGCAGAATGTTGCTGGCAGCTCCACCTCTCTCACAGCTGTCTTTCCTCATCCTGGTTGTTATTACTGCTGCTAGCGGCGTTGCAGCAATCAGGGGCTGTTTGTTGGTCCTCTCAGGCCGTTGCTAGGCTATAAAACACACAGGCCACAACCTTGGAGCTTTGTACATGATGGCTGTCTAAGTAGCAACAAGCTGTTGTGTCATCAGTTCACCCTCCATTATCAGACTCTATTGTCAGACTCTGGTTTGACTGTCTGGTGGTAGCACTACTGGCTGGTAATTCTACCGGATGCCCGTTGCTATCGATTTATGACGTGTAGTTCGATTACATAAACAAATCACACTTGTGTGTAACACTGATTTATTTGTAAAATATGTCATCTAGCTTTAATGCCAACAAATCCACACAGTGTCCTCCTTACCTCTTAATTAATCCCGTCCGAACAAGCACTGTTGTAAATACATCTGTCCACATGAAAGCCCAATATATATTTTTTAAGGGAAATTGCCGTATGTAAACAAAGGATACTGTAACTGTGCACAATACAAACCCTGACAACTCTTTTCGGAATATCTTCCCGTTTTGTTTGTGAAAGGCCAAAGCTCATAGTAGAAGCTACTAACAAACTGAGGCAAATGTTTTGTATATACATTCCAAATGTTTAGATTGAAACGGTCACACTTTGTCCAGACCCTTCGCGTGTTTGCCGAGAACTACCTCCTGGGACGTTCGTGTGTACAAGCGTTTGCGGTGATCCCTAAGCAAGCGGGAACACTGTTTGAATGCATTTGCAAACGATCGTCATTGTTTGCTAATTTGCACGCACCTGTGGGGTCAGTGTGCTACTTTGTTGCTGCAGTGCACTGGTTGAACACTGCCTGTTGTCTTGGTCTCCACAGAGAGCACCCGGCAGCGAGCCTACAGCCTGGTGGCCCAGGCATACACCTCTATCGCAGCTGACGACTTTGCTGCCTTCGTGGGCTACTCTGTAGAGGAGGCAGTCAAGGGTGAGATGGAATAGCTATGTCCCAGCTAGAATGCTCTGTAGTGTGACCCTTCTGTAAAATGTATGCAATGCCACCTGGCATCTGTGTAAGTGTACAGCTGCTGCTGACTCCAAATGCTTTGATATCAGTGGTCCCCAATCCTGGTCCTAGAGGGCCGCTGCTCCAACACAGCTGATTCACATGAATAGCTCGTTAAGTGACCCAGTCATTATAATCAGGTGTGTTGGAGCAGGGAGACATCTAAAACATGCAGGACAGCGGTCCTGCTTTAGAAGCTTTTGGACCGTTTAGGATTCCCTGCTCTCAAACTCGTATATCTTTACATTTATACAATTGAATGTACTGCACTTACACTGGCAAGCTTTTTCCTGGTTTTTAAAGTGACTTGACTCTTTAACATCTCACCCAGGTAAGTGTATCTGTGAAGTCTTCTCACAGCCCACATTTAGCACAGGGAATCCGATGCCTGCTAACCTTAAATCCTCAGTCAGACAGGGCAAGGCCTTGCAAATGTCAGCAGGTGTTTGCAGCAGCTCGAGAGATAAATATATTGACTCCTTCCCACTGTCTGTCTGTTCCGTTGTATTGTCTGTAGGTGTGGTGAGTCAGGGCTGGCAGGCAGACCCCAACACCAGGATGGTGATGCCTCAAAAGCCAGGTAGGTGGCGCCGGTTCTCTTATCTCTACATGCTTATGGCCAAGCCTGGTCAGCACATCTCTGCCCACACAGATCATATAATAACAAACTTTATTTGTATTGCACTTTTCATACAAGAATTGCAGCACAGAGTGCTGCACAGAGGGGGGAGACACAAGAAAATACACAAATGAACAACATAAGGAATATAAAATGGTTAAAAGGATCAAATAAAAATAATAGTTCTTTGTCATTATAGCCATACATGCAGAGTCCACATCTGCTTCCTTACGGCTTGACTTTCCCATAACACAAGAAAACTACCGCCTGGGCCCCCTTAGATGTTGTTCTAAACACGCTGACAACTCAGCTTGGAATCGGAACTGTGTTTTGTACCATAGTTTCCTAATTGTCTCCGTCCAAACTGAAGTGTCCCTTGGATGTCATTCATCAATTAAATCATGTCTCCCTTCTGCCCCGGGCTTGTCAACAGTCCTTGTGTGTGTGGTAGGGCTGAACAATTTTGGGAAAACATCTATTTGCGATTTTTCTGACAGATATTGGGATTGCGTTTAGATTTGCAAAAAAAAAAATTTAAGTCAAGATTTAAGTTTACTATACTGTATATGTAAGATTTAAAACGTGATGGAGCATTACCACATGAGATGCCATCAAAATCTTGATCAGAATCACGGGCGATCGGCATGAACTATAGCCAGACAGCCTGCTCATATCAACACAGATGCAGCACGCATAACTTCAGGTAATGCGTTCAATCACTCACGGACATTAACTAGCTCGTAGGGTCGGTAGCGTTCTCAATGCCGTGAAGCATGTCTGAGTTAGACGTTACATTGTTGCAGCCAGCCCAATGCTGGCTGCATTGTTTCTCCATGTCTCATCCCAGCACGTTACCTTTCACAATAGCTTCAGTAGTTACACATTGTCGTCTCAAGCCAGAAATAGCCTTCACTGAAGTGCTGCTTTACTTCGGGACTAATATCTCCAGCGTTGCTTCTAGCTTAGCGGAGCCCTTTTTTCCACAAAACTCCCATTAATGTTTCTTTACGTGCCACGCAGTTGTTGGTGGGCGTCGCCATGGGGAATTTATCATGTGTATTCACTTAGAGGGCCAGCGCACGTCTGATTAATTAGAATGACTGTCAAAAAAGGAGGGCATAAATTTGAATAACGTGAAAACCTGGGTCAGACGCGCTTGTATTTCCCATGCCTTGTGATATGCTAATGGCATTGTTTCAAATCGCAATTTCCATTTGAAAACGGTTAATCGTGTGGTAGGAGGCCTTCATCTTGTTTGAGATGTATTTCTACAAGCACGTTGTCTAAGCAGCGCACCACAGCGTGGACGCACCTGCCGTCAACGTGGCTGTTCCGCTCGTTCCCGTCACACCCCGTTAACATGTGCACGTGCCGGAAGACTGACCGATCCTGAGCAGTGGAAAGTGTTGCGATTTGATGATTGTACCTGAACCTGTCAGAGCTCTGTCCGTGTAAGTTAGATCGGATGGCTATTATTACAACTGGGAGTTTCTGAATTACTGTTGGCTAGTTCTGTATGTTTTCTGGTTTCATCTGTCATTGTGTGTTAGTTTATTGTCCCCAAGGGGAGATGTTTTTCCACAGCACTATACATCACACATTTCAACATCTCATCATCATGTGTGTGACTACGTGTGTGACTACATGTGTGCACGCTCATATGCCTGCAAGTCATCTCTGCAAATATATACTCTACCTTTGAGTGGCGCTGTTCTCAGCGGGCGTGCTACCACATCTGCACCTGCGTCACGTCACCAACTCCACGTTTTCTCTTGTCACTCAACAGATCCTCCGCCTGTGTCGTTGGTTCCAAACGAGCAGCAGCTGGCCAGACTCACCGACTACGTGGCTTTTCTTGAGAACTGATAACACACACACACAGACCTGCTCCTCGTTGGATAAGGAATGACACCACTGCAGATGTGTTTATAGACCGGTTTAGGTACAAGCCTTGCTGCTTTCTAGAGCTGCATAGCCACTGACACGCTGTCTTGCATGCTTTTGCAGGCTATGTACATGTTCTTCGTCTGACACGACTGCCTGAGATGTTCTCTGTCTTGAATATCGCTTGTTTCCATCTAACCGACAGTGTTATTACTGTCGGTGGTTTTGACTTTTTTTCAAGCTGTCCAATGCACCTAGGCCTGATTTAACAGTAGACCTCATCTGTTAAATGTACGTATTGCTACTGTACAGGCAGTTGCAGTTGAGTGTTTTATTCCTTTGCTTCAGCCTAGCATATTCCTATGTACAATACCAAAACCACAAAGCATATTTATTTTTTCGTTCTGGTGTAGCACTTGATGTTTGTCTGGAGTCAGTTATTTTCCAGCAGGAATTTCCTTGGCATGTATAATGTGTTTGGTCTCCATCCGGTTTGTCTTCACTAAAGACGGCCATCGTTAGACTTTGTGTTTGAAGTCTGACTGATGAATAAATATTTTAATGTGTTTCTAATACAGAACTCCTTTTCCTCAGAGCTGTGTTTGATGTTGGTCTTTGATAACCTACTTTGCTATAAAAAAGCATTTTGTTATTAGGCATCCTTCCTCTATGTTACGTGACATTTAAACATGGGACAAGTTTTATAGCTAGGTTATATAGCTATGAATTACATACATGTGCATGTTTAGCACAATGCACCTTCCCAGTTTTCACAGGAGATCTTGGTCCAACATAGTTATTGCTATTATGGAATACAATACATTGACATGAAATCCCCCATAAATGTTTATTTTAAGTGTTTTGATTATACTAATTGATATTGACAAACCAGCTAATTGAATATAAAATTTGATCTACCAGAAGCTTTGACACAATTCCACATCTTCCTCCAGGGTCTAATCAGTTATGAAAGTGTCTTAGCTTAAGAAATAGAGCTGTTGTCCAGACATGCTATAAAAATATGTGAGTAGATTTGACATTTTAACAATGGAATGACTTGAAAGATTAGTATTCTGTGCAAGCACTCTTATCTCCACATCTGAGAATGCACGTCTGGAAGCCACCAGCTGTCAGTTCTGACATCAAAGGTTGACCTTACAATTAGTTTTGTCTCCACATTTATCTGCAGAATAATCTCTTTCAGACCTGAAATGGTGACTTAAGGGGAAGTGACGAATGACTGCAGAGATTCTCTCATTAATAAATACACAGCTGTAGGGTTGTCTTGATCCCAGTTTATTTGTATAATGTTGAGGGAAATGTCACCTTTCTCTTCCCAGTAGGTTTTATTTGTCATGCATACCATAGTTAATCTGACATTCCAGATGAATAGTTATCACAACTCCATCTGGGAAGCTGTCCATATTGTATAGGTACTTTCAAAAAAATACTTGGCAGTCGGAAGACTTATACCACGCCCATAGATATCAATGTGACACTGATTGGTAAATTCAGTTGCTACTCAGACACATTCACAGTGATTCTGAGGCTTTGCGGACTGATTCTCATGGCAAAATTCAACTGAAGCTCACAAGATCAGGATAGTCTCGTGGTGAGGCTATACCATAGCAAAACAGCAATGTCATTCCTGGAAGTAAAATGCTTGGACTGTGAGCGTTACACAGCAATGCAAAACAATGAAAGGAGTATTCAGTTTTATATATGTAAATTAGATCAATATGATTTTGAAGGTGTGTATATATATTTCTTAAACAATGCGAGTATGCCAATATGTGCATTCTAGGTTATTTTGGCTTTGACGTGTTCTGCTATAGATGTCGCACACACATTAATACACGTGTGGCTGAAATGGCTATGAAAAAGATCAGAGAAGCTCCCATTCCAACACCCAGGCAGTGACATAACTCTATGGTCAAATCGATTATAATGGTTGTTTGCTGGTATGTTGTTTAAAATATCTGTATATAGGACCTGTACATATGATGCATATAGCCCAGCCATGTTTTTGTGTCTTCTGCACGTAAACGCACATTGAGCACGTGGTGTGCTGTGGCAGTCAGCATGGTGTTGGGGAGTGGGGGGTTCTTATATATATATAGTTCTATGAGAGGGAGGAGCAGCAGGACGTAACTGGATCCCATCGCTATCTACTGATTTAGAGGCCACCTTGCCTGGAGGATAGGCTACAGATGAACTGCCTGTGTTTGCACACAGGGACATGGCTACGTTATGGGCGCACACAAACATGTCGTCTTGATCACAAACTTAATTTCTTCCCAAAATGTTAATGTCAAAAAATACAAAAAGGCTTTGCATGGTATACACCATTACTAAGTAATACTGGTAACGTTGGGGGGTCCCTCTACCTTTTTTCAGATCAGTCAAAGGGTCCTCCGCCTGAAAAGCACTTCTCTTTCAGAATCATTTCTTTACTTGTAATAACTACAAGTAATACTTGTAGTTGTATATGTGCTACTCAATTGCAAGATTCAGGAAATATAAATACTATCCAAGTAATTGCTGCAGTTAGTACTAACCATCTGTACAGCAGTACTAATAAAAGCTTTAAATCCAACCAGAAACTTTGCTTGACTATTAACAGATATCTGTACACTCGTATGTCTGACATGATGATAACGGAACACTTTGAATATTGATTGTCATGTTCATGCTTGCTCAGTGCTGTTAGTGCCAGTTTTTTATTTTATTTACTTGTTTTTAAGTTAGAATTGATAAACCTATTAATACCGATTTATATGTTCAATGAAAGCCTGGGAATCATTTTTTATAGAATAGGTAATTCTGTAGACCTTCAAACAACAGCAAATTAAGTGGATAATAAAGCAGAATCACCAAAGTGACCAGTGTTGGTACTAAATTATTGCTTTATTTGTTTTTTAAGTTGATTCATGTGGAAATCCACATGCAGGATTAGGGTATATTATATTATATAATTTTATTTTAGTGAGGTATGTTGCACATATTGGGACAATTGAAAGGTGTTCTATCTGTGAAAATGACCTACAAATGACTCAGCTTACATGTGTACATTTAGTTGTTTGTACATTGCTGTGTAATTTACTTAAGGCTCCATTTGAATGTCAACACTGGTACAGCTTGCATGAAGCTAAACATATGTTGCGTGAACAGAAGAAACCGAGGTGGCTCGGTTTTCACGCCTGCACATGTTTACTATGAACCTGGGGCCCTTGTTCATGAGGTCACTTCTAGAGGTCAAAGGTGACTGCTGTTTTATTTCAATATGACTTAAGTAGGAATATATATGCAAAGTTACTGCTGGTATACAGAAACGATAGCAAACTAATTTGCAAATGTTTTACCTTGTACAGATCAGCCTTTATGTAGAGAATATGTTGATATATTTGTAATGGCAGGGGAGGAAAACAAGGGGGCAGTATTTACTGAAAAAAGTACTCTTTCAACTTGTAGTGCAAGTGCGCATGCATGCATATGTCTTTGATTTTATCTTTCTGTGTATGATATACCATAAACCTAAATAGCTTCCCTAAATGTTGAATTTTCATTGCACTACAAAGCACATTTTGGACAATATAACTTTAACTTCACAGTATCATTTGGTATTGTTTTTCGTTTTTAATTCACAAACTAACGATTGAAAATTGTACCTACACATTCAGCGAGGGCGTTTAATTTTCTATTTTACTTGATTACATTTTTAGATGTGAATCTCTGTAATCTCCAGAAAAGCGTTTCCACGTGGGATGCTGAGTCATCGACATGGGACATGGAGACACTCCAAGAGGATGTGGGAGGGAGAGAGGGGGAGCGCGAAAAGGAAAAGCGGGGAGGGGAGAGTTGGATGGGAGCAGACGAGATGTTGGAGGGGCTGGGGGGCTTCGGTGCCAAGCGAACATACGGTTCTTATAACGCAGGGAGAGCAGTCACAATATGAAATTTTAAAAACAGGATTATAGATTTTAACAGTAGGTTTGAAACAAAGTTTTTCCAAAACATTAGCTTTCATTCCATACATTTTACTTATTTATTACCTTTTTAATATAATCAATTCCTTCATGCAACATTCACAGAAATAAAGTTCAGTGTTGTACTACCCAAGTTAATGGGTCAATGCAAATCCTAATAGAGAATAATATCACTGTCTTCTTTCTGTGACATGTTTAACAAATGATCTTGCTTCTGCAGCAGTGGATGTAAAAATAGATGTTTGCTGGAAAATCTGTATTTTATTTCAGGACAACAAACACACAACCTAGTGACAATCCCAACCAAGCTCATGAGAACCAGCATTATTTCAAAATGTATTCTCTGTATACTCTGTAAAGAGTTCCAGCTAATGGACATGGGTCTTTCTCATCTGCTTGTCCAGGAGATTTCCTAATTCACTATTAGAAGTTGAGCACTCACCTTAGACTAAGTTAACTGAAGGGGGTCTGTTCTGAGCCAGAACGCCTCTCAGACCATTAGGGGGTTTCTGACCTGAATGCAGTTCATTAGCACAACACAATAGGCAAAAAACAAACATCCTCTGACAATGCATAATGGTTTAAAGGCCGCATGGACCATACTTTCCTGCTCTTCCCCACCCCAAACAATTATTGACATCTTCATCAGGGTATATAGTCCTCAAACTCCAAATATCCACCCCAGGTCATTTATGTTTTCAAACACTTATCAGTAGTGGGAGAAGTAGAGTGATATACTAGCCCCTCACGACTGAAGCTTTAAAGGGACCCTACCCAATTTGCATTACATTCATGGAGTGAGAAGAGGCATCAAAGTGTGTACCTTTAATAGTGGCTCACATACTATAATCTATAATCCTATTCCCTGGTTTAATCACATTTTATAAATTGGACATACGCCCAGTGGTTTCAAATATTTGACTGTTTCATTTTGTCTATAACACCCAGTTTTGGGTTATGACAGTCTGTTTAAAATACAGGAAGTTATTTGTTGGCAATACTGCAGTCAAATGTCAAGGGTAAAACACTTAAGGAAAGACAATGAGCATATAAGAAACATATCTTTCAGCCTATGATAGTTGTCAGCATTGCGTTTCCTGTTATCAGTAATGGTGTTATTAAAATGCAGACAATTAAGAAACAGTTTAGGGAACCTAACAAAGTAAAATCATTGCTGCCAATAATGCTCTGGAGTTGTCAGCACATTGTAAAGTGTAGTCTTCATAAAGCGAGTCCAAAATTGTTACGTAACACTTTTGAGGCCAACCACCAATGCCTTACCTTCCCCTTCCTATGGTAGAAGTGGAGAACGAGAGTAAGAACACTAAAGAGCAGAGACCGTGCTTCCAGATGTCTCTCCCTGGCTAACAGATGGATGTGGTCATCACCATTTATCCTGCAGGGCTTATTAGCATGTGTGCGTATTCTCTGGATATGTCCGCCTCACTGCATGTTAGCACTCTTACTATATAGGTATGTTAAACAACTTGGATGCGTTTGTGTGTTTTGAGGTTCATTTAAACTTTTTCACTGTGGTGTTCAGCCAGCCACAACCAACAGACTCATACTGTTATTATATTTAAATTATATGTATAATATATGTCTTAGCAAAACCTTTACATTTATGGCACTTTAAAGCAGGACATGTCAGACCATTCACTTAACGTGTGAACCTGAGACCATTCACTTACAGTAATGTACAATTCACTTAGAACAAAGAAAAAGCTAGTTATACTGCTAAGTTACATCTGTTTGTGTGTTTTGAGGTTCATTCCAACTTTTTCACTGTGGTGTTCAGCCAGCCACAACCAACAGACTCATACTGTTATTATATTTAAATTACAAGAATTGCCTGGATATGTTACAGTCTGAGCTAACAGAAGAAAAAAATGTCCTGCTTGAGTTCTGGTATTATATGTATACGCAAACGTCTGTTTAATGCTGATCAATGTCGATACCACCTAAATATATGTCATTTATGGCACTTTAAAGCAGGACATGTCAGACCATTCACATAACGTGTGAACCTGAGACCATTCACTTAACAGTAATGTACAATTCACTTAGAACAAAGAAAAATCTAGTTTTACTGCTAAGTTACATCTGTTTGGATTCACGAGAAAACATGAACTAAAAGAGGAATGTGCAGAATACACATTCCTGTAATTGCAGCCCTAATTAACACCAAGCATTTTTGACTCTACCCTTTGCCCACTCTTAACGGCAGTTCTAACTACAGTATTCTGCTAGGAATTACCTTTTTGTCTCATTCACATGTTTTCAATCTAATGTCTATCTTTGAAGTCATTCTGTCTGGACAGCTAATTTTCTGGGAGCGGAATAGTGAAGGTGATTGATTTGTCATTCCCTGCTTTGATGTGATGTGTGTGTGTATATATATGTATTTATACTCACCTAAAGGATTATTAGGAACACCTGTTCAATTTCACATTAATGCAATTATCTAATCAACAATCACATGGCAGTTGCTTCAATGCATTTAGGGGTGTGGTCCTGGTCAAGAC
>JAODTR010000014.1:151326-170440 GCA_025399935.1 Amblyopsis rosae
GACAACACAGCTCTCAGGATCATAGGGACACACAAACCTCTCCACCACGATAAGGTGATGGTTCCCGGAGAGGTCCTGGGTAGAGGTTCAAAACAATAAACGGAACAATCGACACCAGCTTTTCTAGCTTTTCAGTTTTTCAGTCTGTTCAGTGTGCATGCAGTAAGTTCACAGTTCAATCAAAAAGGTACACTTACTGTATGGATACATTTAGAGTCTTCTGCACAGTGGCGTGAACATCAATCTTTATCATCTTCAGTACGGAATTTGTTATAACTGGCTTAGTTTTAGCTTAGTCTTAGCTCAATCTTAGCTCAGTCTTAGCTCAGATGTTTACATGATGAAAGAGCAGGATAGTTTGGGCAATATTGTCAGTGATGGTTAAGCGTGTGTAACATGGGCAGCATCTTGTCCGGTGCAGTCAGAGCGAGGGACACACATTTATTCTTAGAGGAGTTGCCAGCCAGAACCACCACTGTTATGATAATGGTTTTCTTAATTGAGTTATACATATTTAAACAAGCAATGTACATTGAATTCACATTCAAGCTCCATGCAATTCTATTCTAATACTGTCCAAACACCAAATATTCAGCCCAGCGTGTTTGGAAGCATTCCTCTGAATTGTAAAGCAAAACAACATTAGTTGGTTGAAAGCAGTGAGAATGTGAGCTCCTCCCTCTCACACTGATATAGTAAAGTTGTTTCCAAACAAGCTGAGGCCAATATTCTGTGAGTGAGTTCTGGGAGGAAGCCATAACTTAAAGAAAGCATATCCTTTTCTAATTAGTTTATTATAATAAATCAGTCTGTACTAAAAATGTTTCAGCTGAACGGGCCATACCATCCTTCACGCTCATCCAGTCTGTGACGGGAGACCAGTCTGAACTCTCCACTGGTGGTCAGTAATGATGCCCTGTCCAATAGAAGCTCTCTATGACCACTGCGATGCGGATACAGTTTTGACAGATCAAGGCCCACAACCACAGATTCTAAGATGGTTTCTGGACTATGCCTTTAACAGGGGTTTTGTTCTTCTCAACAATCCCTTAACATGATCGTTGGACATGTGCAGAGTTCGTCAGATGAATTGGGGTAGCACAGACTTTCTCCTTACCCTTTTTATGTTATATTTGAAATATTGTGGGTTTCTCAAATGCTGGTCTTCAACTGGTCTGGTCAGTTTTCTATCATAATGTGCAGGATGCCAGAAGTTTTTATGAAATGAATGACGTGGTGATCCACAATTAATCTGTCTGTTTTACACTAGAGCTTTGTCCTCCTGGCTCTGCCTCTGCTAGTGTTAACCCCCCATATATATATCATCATGTTCATTCTAACACATGAAACTATCATGCCCAGTTATACTTCTTGCTCAGTGCATTGTCCCTCAAAATGTTTTGTGCACATATGGCTGAATAATTGTATTTCTAATTCATTGGCATTTTATTTTCACAAAATCACTTAATCCCTTTGTGTAGGTTTAACTCAACAGTGCAATTTAAATACGGTTTAACAATGAATTGTCATTAATTAAATATTTCCTGTTCCAAATGCAATTTAGCTACTAGTGGATGAAAACAAGCACTGTTTCTTGCAGGTTGTTTGAGTCAGGCCTAATCAAAGGGAAATTGATGTAGAATCTTTTTTAAAGTAAGCATGTTTCTGTAGTGTGCTAAATGGTGTACAGTGTCTGTCCTGCATATGTCCATCACACTACCAGAAAGTATTTTCAATGTTTAAATAACAGTCTGATGCCACCAGCATGCATGAAGCCATTGTTCAGGTGTGGACCCGCATAGAAGACACCTTAGTGGCTTAGTTGAGATATCCACAGCTGCTACAGTAGGGCATGGCTAAGGATTAACAGAAAACAGACTAATTTAGTTGTGTACTCACACATAGACACAAACACTCATACTGTACATCCATCTAAACAAATCATGTGGTTTTTCCTGCCAAACAATGATTTCAGAATGTAGCGTAATATGTTTGAATTACTATACGTTAAATTACCTCTATGCATATTAGCAGACTATTTGGGTTTAAGACATATTTTATGACAGAATACAGTAAACAAAACACTAACCTAACTGTGAATGCCTTTTAATAAAAAGGTTACTGTTATTAAGTGTCTTTTATGCCACAGTGTACATTTCATTATTATATCCCTGATATCTATTGATGAAGCCACTAGCATACAATGTACAATACAGTGATTTTTGTTCAATGTACAGTATATACTAAATATAATTTCAATACAATCCCCCCACCCCCCATTATTTTTTTTATATTAGCCTAAATGGTATAGGTTGATAATTTGTGTACTGTAGACTCTGACAAAGTTACAGTAATGGCAGAGATTCTATTGATGTATTTTTTTAAACACAATTAAAACAATTTCCTTCTATTTAATGTATTTTATTGTTTCTACTAACCCAATGCCATCTTTTTGATCCGGTGATGTTAATCTACAATATATACTAGTTAGCTAGTTGAATACATACCTAACTTTACATTTCCAGTGATTTATTACATTAGAGGAAACTGATAAAAACACTTGGCAATGTCAAAGCTCAAGTGCTCAATACATACCCTAATGTAAAATCTAAAAGCTAAAAAGGGATTGTGTGTAAAGTGAGTTCTTATCTTATTCCCATGTACACCAGTGGACATAATGCAAAGCACCTTTGTCTCCAGTCAACATGGAATACCTCTGTTGGGCGGAACTGCTTTCAGCATGCACACAACCATATTACACTATTACTCACAGATTTCTGCATATACAGAATCTGTAGGAAGGTACCTAAGATATTTGTACCAATGCATGATGTGTGGAGAGCAAAAAGGTGGAACACATTGTCTGAAATGCAAAAACTGATGTTCTGATGATTTAGCTTTTAATTGCCATAATATGTAATAAGTCAAACTCAACTCCAACTCTATTATGGTGTCTTAATTAGAAATTTGGACTGTTAACAATGACCAGTGAAGAGGGGGTTTTGGGCAGGATATCCGCTCACCTGGAAATGTCTCCAAAATATTGGACCTTGCCTCCGGAGGCATAATCGCCGATGGATTCTGACAGGCGCATCCATGTGCATTCATCCATTTGCCCTCATACAAATCATGAATTTAATCATGAAATCATGTCATGAATTTATTTTATTTTTATTACATTTCAAATTTTTTATAAATTACCTTGTGCATGGTATATACTGCTACTTTGCACCTAATCATGAGAACTTGCCAAAAGGTGGATCTTCCAGCATGTATTCAGTAGAGGTTTCAGTAGACTTTCCATCACTCCTATTGGCACAGCTCTGCGATGCTGTGATTAAAATGCGGTCGTCCTCTATGGAGGAGTGACTTCTCCATGTCGCACAAACCAAACCCTCTCACCTGTCCTCTGCTCAGTTGGTACAGATCTCTGAGTTAGTTCTAGATGGATTAGCGGGCGGAACCAAGTGAGAGGACATGGGCAGTGAGAGTGAGGGACATTACGCTCCATTCTGTAAATAAGAGGAGCCGTGAGCAAAGAAGTAAACCCATCTTTCACGGACCGCCCACCACCCCCGCACGTCTCTCCAGGCTTTGGCAGTTCACTGACATTGTCCAGGATTGTAATCGGTAATGATTAAGAAGAAATAAATTGAGCTGGAAAGCTCAATATGTACTGTATGTGTACGTATGTATGTAGGCTACATCCGTCCGTCCTGTTTTGGACGGACGGATGTAGCCTACCATCAGGGAAAGTGCTCCACTACAATGTGTGCATGCAATGAGGTCATCTGCAGGTCTTGGTCTTCTGCTTTGAAGTTGAAATTCACGCCTCCATATGATCGAACTGTGTTTACTCTAGTATTAATTAGTCACAGCAAATGGAATGGAAGATGTTTACTGCAATTCCTTGCCTATCAAATTATTATTAAATACATGTGGAAGATATATGACAATGGTTGGACCTAATCTGCATGTGAATAGACAACATCCAAACCCATTGGTTATAGTTTAAAGTGATGGTGGTTACTATAAACACGCTACATCGGAGCGTGACAGCAAGAGTTTATAAAGTCGTAATCTAGGATATGTTATGAATCCCCATTGACCCCGGTACAAAAATTCCATATTTCTATCCTGTCTTGGTGTTAGCCTTCAAGTATAGCGTTGTCCCTTGCATTGTTTATAAAATTCTAAACATGTGTGACAGACACTGTTCGGGTACAGTGCAGAGGAATACACTGTCAATCTGGATAATATGGACAAACAACAAGTTTTCTCTATACAGTATCACATTCTGGTTGTTAGACATCATTTATAATTCGTCAAAATAAAAAATGAATTGCAGATGTTTTTTTAACTGCATCTGAATGCAAGATTTGACAATTGAAATGACAAAGGTGAACTGCATTTCAAACAGCTGGATGCTGGCACGTAAGAGTGTGAATGTGTCTTAGTCAACCACGCTGTCAAGAATATCATGTAAAACTCTTCACCTGTTTTATGACTGGCAGCATTTCAAAAGCAGCATATGTTTGCCTGATTCCAAAAATTGTTCATATGTAAAAATAATACACATTAATGCAAAATATGTCCATCATTGTTCAGGTTTTGTTTTCTGTTATGTAAATTGGCGTTCAGATTCTCAAGTGGCAACCGCAGATGTTTCAGTTCAATATTTCTCACCATTAAAATATTGACAAAGTGACATTGTAGATGGAGAAAACATTGATGGAACTTTATCTCCTGTAGTTATTATTTGAGCTAACTGGCTATAATAAAGTGTGTTTTAGGTCACACACTATAAGAAAGTGTGTTTTAGGTTACACACAGATGAAAGTAAACTTACTACACCATAAATATGATTACTGCAGGGGCTATGTATTTGTTCAAATAGCTTAAAGTGTTTGTAACACAGCAATTGTAAGATAATACACATTTTGACTAATTAAGTGAACCACTCCTCACAGTCCACTCACTGTCTGTGTGCACACTGAAATTAACATGGTGTTTCTACACAACCCTGGCTCTATATAACTAGAAAGACCAGACCACACTGCATTATTTCAGCCTTAGCAACGTGTGTCTATTGTGTGGGGCAGAGCACCCTATGGCATTCAAGAAAGATGTGCTTTATATTTGTAGTTGACTTCAAATAACAATCTTTCCCCAGCATCCCTGACTTCACCATAGTATAGCATAAATATATTGAATAAAGCAGTGACATTTTAAGTGACTACTGAATTAATGCTGTTGTTTTGTCATTTGCAATATATGAGCATCTATAAAATATAACACAGTTTACAGATGTGTTTGTCACACAGGCTGGAGGTGTGATGGTCATTGTGGCACACCCTCAAAGGCCTCTCTGCTGTCTGTCCAGGCTGTGTGAAAGATGTGCTTCTTGTCTTGTCAGAGACACAGAATGGACCCATTTTTGTCTGGAAGGCGATCACAGACCCTCAGCACAGCCCTGTTCAGTGCAGAGGGTTCTATCTGAAAGCACTGTAATAGAAACAGTATGCTGAAGTGCTGTAAGAACACTGGCTGAGGAGAAGGGCCCAACATCATACACTGATGATGGGGGATTTAGCCGTGAAACAGAACTGAGATGGACACTGTTGTTCCTGAAATGTTTCAGCCAAACACATGCTACACTGGCCTGCACTCTGGATGAAAAATGCTATCTGTTTTCAGTCGCATTTGTGATTTTAGATTCCACCTCGTGAAGACATGTACGCAATTCCTTCTAGTGTTCAGTGAATGGGAGGAAAGGTCCAGTTGGATGCATAGATGAGAAGACCCTCTGCAGTAAAAGTGTTAGCCTCCACACGCTTCATTTACATTTAGAGAGCACAGTTGTTTCAGCAACAATAACTTGGTGTTGCAACCCCAGGGCTCAAGCACCTGCTTCTTACATATAAGCCACAAAGCAAAATATCCACACTTATTTTTAACTAATTAGAAGTGCATGCAGTTGCAAACATTATTTAAAAATCTATTTATGTCAGAGTTCCATGTACATAGAAAGATAGAATTATCAGACTACACAGGTTTATTTTGTGTTATCTTGTCTTATTGACGACAATCTAGTGGGAGGAGATTTTTTAAGTATTTCTCAGAAACCAAGCCAAGAGCACACGCCAAGCTTTCTCTCTCTCTCTCTCTCTCTCTCTCTCTCTCTCTCTCTCTGTTTCAGCCACAAGTACATCTGCCTCCGGGTCAGCTTGAGCCCCCAACATGTGCATATAGCCATCAGCTGTTTGTTACTTAGAACCACAATGTCCTCGCTTCAGGAGAACAAGTGGTGTTTGCACAGCTTGCTTCATTCCAGGGCATGTATACCGTTTGCAAAAGCTGTTGGACTTCTCAGTCGTTTTCCACATGATAATGGTCTCATGCACACTGCATCTGTTGGGTATTCTATAACGTACTGTATGTATATTAGTTTGTATGGGTCAGGATCTAAGGGTTGCTAAATCATTTTCAGATAGGTATTATTGTATTGCACATATACATGCAGACATGATCAAAAGGTTCGCCTGTTGTTCAAACCTCAGATATAAGTGACCTTGACTGTAAAATGATTGTTGATGGCAGATGGGGTGGTTTCTCAGGAAATGCTGATCTCCTGGGATTTTCACATGACGCGAGAGTAACAGAGAGTTAACAGAGTGGTGTGAAAAACAAGAAAACATCCAGTGAGCGGTCGCTCTGTGGCTGGTCCTGCCAGGTGCCTCAAGTTGACAGGACAAGCTGACAGGAAGGCAATAGTCACAGGAAGGAGCAGTATGCGGACAAGCATCTCCCTGAACGTATGAGGAACCTTGAAGTGAATGGGTTACAGCAGCAAGCCACATAAATACTGCTTTACCTTTAATAAAGTGTCCAGTTCTGTGCTCAGTGAATTGTTAGTTATTTTCACTTGTGTTATGGCTCCCCACAGGAACCCTGAACTGTGCACGTGGCTCTAGGGAGAAGGTGCCTATCTGCACTGTGGGTGGGGCTGGAACAGATATTTCAATCAGAATCAGATTGCTATAGTTTGAGCTGTAACCTGACCAAAGCCATTTCAAATAGCTGTAGCAGTCATTTACAGCATGACATCAAGGATTTCATTTATGAGTTCAACACAAGCGATATGGTTTCCCAGAGTCCGAAGTAAAGGATATATTACCCATTACCTCATCACAGAGCTACAGTACATCCAACATTCAGTCATGTGTGTTTGTTCTGAATGGAATATTGAAATAGTGTTAGTTCAGTCAGAACATCACATTTCAATGAGATACATCATTTAGTTCACACTTTCTTTTAATAAAATATGCAATAAATCTGTGTTTCATAGCTCCCGATATATTCCTGTTTGAACGATAAAATTGATACATGAAAAGATGTTGGTAGAAGATGAATCAACAAGAACATGGTTTTATTAATGTTTTAAGATCAATCTTTTTCAGATCCTTGTTTTGTGTCGCCCAATGGGATGTACACTCTCAATAACCTTCTCTGGGGCCCGTTTGGGTGCTGGTTTCCATTGGCGCCCTATAAACAGTGACAGGTTGAGAGGCGTCCTACTGGGCTGGCTTTACATGTCTTGATCAAAGGAGAGAAAACCACCAGTCCTCTGGGTCTGCTCCTTGCTGACCAGATCTTACACATTCTATGATGGGAATATATTCCAGTTTATGAAGTATAATAATCCAGTGGCAACCACCACAGTGTTGGAGCCAGAGCCATGTATAAGTGAGAATCACGCCAACGCAAGTTCAACATTTTCAACGGTCACATCAAAGATGTTAGAATTGTAGAAAAATAGTTTCAATAGAACGCTAATGGTCTCTTAAGTGGGTGTGTCAACAATGACATTTTGCTGTGAAGGTGACCTAAGCAGCACCCAGACTGCTAAATATATAATGCATGCACAGAAACAAAGTAAATTTACTTTCAAACATTTTGCTGCAGAAATACTGTATACGGCACTTTGAAATTATGCTCAATATACCAGTTAACCCCGAGAGATAAATAATGGGCAATAGTTTGGTGAAAACTGTGCACCTCCCCATTGACTTGCATTGAACGCTGGGTCGTCAGTATTGTCTGTCAGCATTGTCACTCACAAGTTTGTATATGTCATTTCCGGTGCTAGGTAATTAAGTGCACATTTACTAATTAAAATGTAATCATGTATTTTAAGCAGTAACCTATCCTACTTATTTTCCAGATTTACAAGACCTGTAAACAGTCAGAGTCTTGTTTAGTTTTCCAACGAATTCCACATTGCTAGTTTAACTTCAGACTTGGTCATTGATTTACAAAGTTGGTCGTTCTGCATTTCAATCAAAATACCTCGATTATCAAGTAGGCGGGTACTGACACAGTTAGCCAGTGCTGTGTCCCAGACTTTACGTATGTAAAGGCTGGCTCTGTGAGACTAAAGAATGTCTAACTCAAATGAAAACAAAAACACCTCTCTCTTCAATACTCGCTCAGAAGCTCCGCCCCACAAATTGGAAACACACTAAGGCTACGATATTGTTATGTGCGGTCTGCACCACTTTGTTTACATTACAATTTGGTATGTTTTTTTTTCAGCACGCACAGAGAATGGTAAGGTAGCAGACTGCAAGGAGATATTTAGTTAATTTCTCATGCATTGTTAAGTTAATTTCACTTCTCTCAATGGGTTTGATTAGGAAACGTATTCAGATATTAGATTAGATATCACATGACCCAGTCATATTCTGAGCAATAGCCAGATAATTCTGAGACGCAAATTAATTTACTATGTATAATACTACCTGGAATGAGGCACTTGTAAAGTTTTTTAATGTGTCAGTTCATAATCCCAATATCTTTTATGCAGTATGGTTCAAATTCTGTTAGGGAACCTCCTATATGAGACATTGTAGCCTTTTGGACCCAAATAACCACTCTAAACATCCACTCATAATACTGCTCTGAAAAATCTCTAATTCATGTCCCCCTTCCAAAATAATCACAATCTCAGAATGCACACAGTAATGCTATACCCCACACACACACACATGAAACAAAAACCATGTACACAATCAGTCAAATGCTCGAAAACAGATGTAAGTTGTGCTTTAATTTGTTAATCTTGGGATTGTTTGCTTGAATGCTGATGAGGTTTCACTGGGACATCAATCTTAATCCATCCCCAATGCTAATGCATTCAACTCTAGTATTTAGGATGAGGATATGCAATGTTTCACCAGCATTTACAGCAACGCTGATTTTATCTCTGCCATGTGTGCTAATGAAGAGTTGAGAAAAGAAAGACATTCTGCTGGGTATTGGCTTTCTATTGTCTCATGCTCTGCTACATTCTGTTGTGGGTGTGATTCCAGAAATGGTGCATTGTTGGAAGCGTGGCATACACCCCACGACGGCCCATGGAATAGCAGTGTGTGCTCAGGTCCGCGAGTTGTGTGTAGTCCTGGAGAGGAAGCGCATAGCAGGGCCATATTCATTAACATGTCACCTCTCCGTGTTGTTGCTTGTGGAGTTCCAGGAAACAGACCAAGGAAAAACACTCCAGGCCACATCTAAAGTTGATGTATGCTGACACTTGGCCACACCTACATGAACCTGTTGGACATCCCATTACAAGACTATGGGCCTCAATATGGATTTGCCCTCCCCCTTTGCAGATATGACATGATCCACCTTTCTGGGAAGGCTTTCCGCAACACTGTAGTCATTAGGTGGACGAGAAGGTCTGGGTTGCAGTTGGTGTTCAACCCTAGTTCCTTCACTCTGGCCTCATCAAGCCATAGGGGCATTCATATTGGCAAACAAAGGCGAACATTGGCGACCATGTTCAAACAGTGCTTCATTTGCTCTAAGTTCATTGTGAACGTTTCTGAACATACAAACGTCTGAGCAGGTAGAGTACACATGGATGCCTAAGAGTTAGTTTAAATATAACTATTTGGAATGTTAAAACGTTTGCCGAATTTGAACGGTCCTCATGTCTTCTGTGGACCTTGTGCACAGGGATACAGCCGTGCTAAATCAGATAAGGGTCTTCCCCAAACCATTGCCACACAGCAACACACCTGGAAGCAAGCGTCTAAAGCTAGGGCTGTTTAATTACATATTCAAGTGGGCCAGGTTTTAAAAAGATAAAGTGTTAAGTGGGCTACATATTTTTGGCAGCCTATTAAAAGCAATTTCCCATTTTGACAATTATATAACATTTAAAATAAACAATTTAGTACATCTGAATAAACAATGTTTAATTTGTAGTTTAGCTATAGGCTGGTACACAGTAATTATTTTTTGTTGCATTTAGAAACAGAAGGTTGAAAAGCCCTTGAAAAACATCTTTATTGTACTAAGTCAGCAGGTAAAGCAAAATAATTTAACATCGCTAAGGTTGGGTACTGAACTCTTAAGTCTACAGACTGAATTACATTGGGAGGACTACAATTAGCTTATAACAAAATTGGTCAAATTTCAGTGTGCACATCTGGATGACAGTCATACAGTGAGCTGGGTAAGGAAAACTGCCGTTATATAATAGAATCGAGGACTAACCCTTTTTAAGTTAACAGTCTCATCTATATTGTTAACAGCTATTTTAAATTGCAGATCTTGAGGTCATTTAATTCTAGTACTTGTACAAATAGCATTACCAGAGATTCTGGTTGTCTGGTACCACAACCAGAACCATTAGCAGATGTCCAAAAAACTAAAACAAATACAGATGCTGTGGGCCGAGTTTTACAAGCTGCATACACTACACTATACAATCGTGACAAATTAAGTGTCTTTAGTTTTCATGTGTTGCCTTGACAGGAAACAGTCATGCCTCAGAGTAGAGGTCACATGAACACAAGCAGCTGTACATGAGAAATTACTTGCACCGCATGGTGAGTCACCTAGTGTAGATGATAACTGACAGTTATGTCAAGGTGGAAGAGCAGAGGGGATTGGGGGCTGGACTGACTGAAAATGTCCACACTAGAAACAGTTGCGTATCCAAACACAGCATTAAGTTAAGTATAAAGAGGTAAGTTAAGTTCATTACTTTGGCATGTACTCACATCTTCACCTCTAACCAGTGCAGTTCAAAGAATCATATGGGAAAAAAAACCCATACTGGCTCATTTAGTTCAAATGATTTGTTCCTCATATTCCAATTTGATCCCAACTGTAGGATATGTAAAGTAATTGAACTGTATGGTAAAAACAGAGGTGGCGGCACTTAAGGCTTTGAACTGTCTTGTTGCGTTTCATGACAATGACCAGAATCATACAAGATACACTTGGCCGGATAGTTTTCCAGTTTTTACAAAGGTGAGCATGAGGAAGAGTGAAGTCATCAAATGTGTAGCAGATTGAGCATCCAGTTTCCCCACTATGTCTAAGAAAATATTTGTTCACGGCCTCAAGGACAGACTAGGTTGTTGCATGTAATAAAGTTAAACAGACTGCACTGACTGCCATAGACATAAGGGTCTCTGGAGTGGTTTAGCTAAATAAAAGAGTAAGCATTCTTACACAACTGAAGAATTAGACATTGTACGATGGCTTAATCTTAACTTGGGGTACGGGTACACACACACACCTCTGCCTTCTGGAGAAGATCCTTTTAACAATAACACCTCTCCCTTTAATTTCATAGGGTGCTCCCTCAGAAGCTCTACCCCTCACATTGCCATTTTGTTCCAATTTACATTGCCAAGTCTGTGTAGAAACATTTCTCAGTGTGCACAGAAAAACAAGTTTCCCCTCCATAGAATTTCACTACAAATATATACACTTACAATTGCTGACTTTGCCTTTAACTGCTTAAACTAAATAGAATTGATAGTCTGTCCAAAGACAAAAAAGATTAACATCTCTTTGCAGGACCTGATTTTTGATTTAGATGGCAATGCACTCAATTTCTGCTTATGTTTTTCATTAACACACTTCAACATGCATGGTTTAATACTTTATTTTCTCTTCAATTACATTTTCCTGATGTACATTTCCAAAGGAAAATTAAAGTGAGGTAAAAGTGCAGAAAAATGAAATAGCATAATGTGGCAACCCTCAAGTTGCCTATCACGAAGCTGACAAACAAGCACTGTTTGCATCAACCATTTCAGAATACAATATAGTGCGACAAACGTCATATACCCCACTTTTCAACTTGTGTCCACAGGCACACTTGACATACACACATGCAAACCAATGCACACGCGCACGCACACACAATAACGTAAACAAGTCTGCTGCAGGAAACCCACAGCTCTTCATGCGCATGAGCCAAAAGGCTCTTACCAACAAAAACAAAACAGCACTGCCTGCATTTCTGTGGTGTTGACAAGCACCCCCCAACAATAATCAACGTGTCACCCCATGGGAAAAGGAGAAAATACCACTCCCCCCCCCTCCCCGTGGTATTTTGGAGAAGAAAAAAATAAAATAAAAACATACATTATCCTTTTATCCAAACATCCATCCATACCGTACATTGATGCCAAAGTGGGAAGTGACATCAGAGCCCTGCTGTGATCTTGGGGAGATCAGCTGGTTGTCCCTTGATATAGATGGAGCAGTCTCAATGTAAAACAAAAGACAGAGCAGATTAAGAGATTTCAATTCAAGCCTGTTGGGACCAGTACCTGTGGCTCTGCTGGTGCAGTATTAAGACCACTATACAGACAATCATGATCTTGGCTTTAGACACAGCACCCATACCTCAGCTAAGCAGCAGAGGTAGAGCATGGGCCCATAAAGGAGTGGCTGCCTGCAGACAGTGACAACAAGGGTGGAAGCAGCCTGGGGACACAGATAAGTCAGGACTGCCTCACAGCTAAGAGGCTGAACACAAGTTAGATCCCAAAAGCAGGTTTAACTAACAAATGGGATCACTAGCAAGAAGGGGATGTAATGTCACTAACCAGCCTATATAGATTAAGGGTTTGGGAATACAAAACATTACACTAGGGAAATGGGAGGCATTTAAATGCCGCCACGACAACCGCCCTCTCAAATGGTACAAAACAAAGCTCTTAAGTGTCCCTGAGAACCAGCTCAACCTCCTCCAGCAATTGGCTCTTATTTACATTGCCCTCAGCTGGCCGAGTTTAGAGTAAAACAAGACCCCTCTAAAGTGCTTCCATTAGAGTATGGTCTCTCATAAATCAGCAAGTCATGATAGCTACTGTAGGGGGGTAGGGTTTGGCAGTGCTCTTGGCTTGGACAGACAGTACAGAGCTACCTATGGTTTGAGAAGGGAAGTCATTATATTTTAGTGGAATGACAGACAGAAAATAAGGGGAACACTTTGTTTCATTGGAAGGTAGCTTCCGAAATCACAGGAAAAGCCCATTATTCTCCCACCTAAAAATGCTTCAATTAAATAGTACAACAATGGCAAACCTGTCACGCTCTACATTTCCCACTAAAACACCTTGACAAGCCAAGTCACTTCAACAGAAAAGAAAAGGCACTTAAGTTGCTGGTTGTAAAGAGACTTTGGTCTAGAGACAAGAGCCATACCTGATCAAAGTTAAAAGCACTCATTCAGGCACCATAACCAGGTGCCAAGTGAACACAGTTTGCCCCATACATGAGGGCCAGAGACCAAGGTCAAGGACACATTGACTGTCCTGGAACAGGACAAATCCAAAAATAACCCATGTTCTTAGGTCAACTGGGAAACCAGCATTCAATTCAGAAATGGGAAACCGGCAGGGTAAAGTGGAATAAGTGTGGCAAAGAAGCATTTGAAGGGAGTGTCGCCAGGCTCACGTGAGAGTTATAGCCTTCACAACCAAAAAAAAAAAAAAAAGGGGAAAGTGGTCTCAGGGGAATGAAATTCACTAGCTGACACGGGAGCTTCACTTCATGTGGAGGTTGCGCTGCCATGACCAGAAAAGGGGTTTGAGTGCTGCCTCCTCCCCATGAGCCCCCAGAGAGCCTAGAGGAAGTGACTCAGCACTCCATTTGTAATGGGACAGTGCTGCTATCACTGGCTTTGCACAACCACCGCGCTGTTCGCCAAGCGCACCGGCCAACAAGAGATAAATATAGACTGACTTGAGTTTGAGGAGCCACATGCTGCACCGCATCACGCCAGGATACCATGGCAGGCCGCTGTCCAGCGTACGTAGAGCTTCCCTGGCCAGGTGCTGCTCCTTTTAAGGGAAGGGAGAGAGACAGCCAGCCACTCTTCCTCAATGGGCAGACACACTCAGTGGCAGTCAGCTAGCCTCCCATAGCACACAAAATATTATCCACAGGTCACCTGCAAGAACTAAGTTGATTCTCACAGACTGGAGCCAGTTAATCTGTGACCCATGTACACTCCAGACCAGTCAGGACTAACCAGGCTGTGCTGGGGGACATTCAGTGATATGTGTGTGTGTGTGTGTGTGTGTGTGTGTGTGTGTGTGTGTGTGTGTGTGAGAGAGAGCGAGAGAGAGATATAGATATAGATATATATATACACACACAAACACACCTAACCAAACACATTCCCTCTTCACCACATGACACCACTGGCAGCAAAAGAGCACATAACTGTTTAAAGGGGACTTCTTTTTACATATCTAAATTCATTAAAATAATTAGTCTGACTTAGAGTGCCTGTCCCATGTTATGTCTGCTGTGTGTAAAGCAGGCAGGGGAAGAGTCATCTATGTCCAATGTTATTAGATCTCAGCCATCTAACAGCATAGCTTGCTGGTGAAAAGCCAATCACAATCCTTGAAAATAGAGAATACCTTTCCAACACCTGTGCTTGTATGTGTTTTTTTTTACTTTTCTACATAATTTCATTTTTTTTTCCCCTCACATTCTATACACAGGGCAAAAATTATTTAAGGCCATAACCTGTCTTCCATTACTTTTCAAATGACTTATTAAAGGGTAAATGTGGGGTTTAAGGCACCATTATGAATTAATTGAATAAATGGAGAAAAAAAAAAATCAAATTAACACTAAAATATCCAAAGATCGACACTTCTGTAGCTATGGAATGAGAAACGAGTCCAAAACAAAAAATAAAGGATAAACACTTAAACCATTTAAATATAAACCTTTATGTCAATGGGGGAGGAAAAAAAAAATGTATGGCCTTAATATACTTTGTTTTTTGTCTTTTTGCAATCTCTCCTCTCAAAAAGCAGCAGTTGCGGTGTCATTTCCCCAGCCCATCGACGTGTTCGCCTCTACGGTTAGTTGCAGGGCAGCCATGTGGGAATGTTCTGGTTGGCCACATAGTAGTTGCTGAAGTTGTGGTCGCGCACATAGGGCGCCGGCTGGTAGTAGCAGGTGACGCTGGAGGCGTCGGGGATAGCGTTCTGCTCTGCCAGCACCCGGAACGCCATGACTGAGATGAGGCTGAGGGTCTGGCGCCGCTCGTGGCCCATGAGGCACACTGTGCTCTCGTTGACCACGCGCCGCAGGATCATGAGGTAGTCGTACTTGCTCTTCTCCTCACCCACAAAGTGGCTGGCCAGGTAGGCCTCCACCTTGCGCTGCTGCTCCCCAATGTCGGGGAAGTCGATGAAGAAGCGTGAGCACATGTAGCGCTCCAGGGCCTTGAACTCGTCCTGGTCGGTGGGCTGGAAGTCCCGCACCAGCAGGTTGCAGTACTTTAGCAGGCCGCCGCCGCGGATCTCCTCAGGCCGCTTGGTGGCGATCAGCTTGCCGTGCAGGTGGCCCAGCGCCACGCTGAAGTCTCCGTACATGCTCTCGCCCTCCACACTGGGGTGGAAGGCCTGTGTCATGGGCGCCTGCGACAGGGAGTAGTAAGACAGCATGGAATCCAGCACGATCTGGAACGAGTCCACGCTGAACTCAAACTGGCGGCGGATCGAGTCCACAAACTTGAGCTCCACATTGCGGCCGTTGTTGTTGGAGAGGGAGATAAGGCTCCACCGGTCCTGCTCCGTGTTCACCTTCACCAGCTTCTGGACATAAGCCTCCTTCAAGGTCATGGGGGTGATCTTCTCCTTGTTCACACCCTCGGGGAGGAAGTCCAACAGGGTGCCAAGCACCACGTCCTTGATAAGCTGGAACTCTGCCTCGTGCGGTAGGTCCACCCTGAAGATGACATCCAGGTCCTTGTAGCTCCAGCCAACGTCCTGGACCAGAACGTGGCTTGCCGTGGAGCCGTTGAGACGCATGTCTTTAACTCTGATCCCGCTCCGCTCTAGACGGGCTCTCACGCGTGCCACAATGTCCTTCAGGCGTACTTCAAGGGTGGGGAAGTTGCCCCGACCATGGACTGGCACCGGCTCGGTGAGGACTTTGTTCAGCCTGCACACTTGCTCCCAGGTCAGGAGACTGCGTTCGCTCGTCATCGTCTGCTTAGCCATCGTTCAATAAATATCAGGTTAACTATGAAAAAGGACGAAAGCGCAGAAATGGCAGTCAGAATTAAAAAAGGTAGTGAAACACATGCAAACCGCATAGGCTTAGTTGACACATCGTTTAACAAACTACAAGTCCTACTGAAACCACAAACTGTGAGAATACAAGCAAAGATCACAATAATCAAACAGAAAGAAAAGGCCTAATTAACAATAATCTCTGAGCGAAACAAGTCAGACTATAAAGTTTCCTGATGGACAATGGTCAGTAGACACGAGGTTTCTAGAACCAGAACGAATTGCCCTGCATCAATTTCTAGAATTTATGAGAAAACAAGTGCGCTGATTCACCTTTTCGGGTTAATGTATACCACTGTCTCTTTTGTTTAAATAGCCAAACTGATTTTGTAAAATCCTTCAGCAAACACGATTTGCTATGCTAAATAACGTATACGACCAATTTTAAAACGCAATCTTACTTTAATGTTGTGCAAAACGTAATACTTAAATACAAATAAAAAGGTTGTATCATCGTCTTATTAGTAAACATTAAAACAGATTTCACCAATTGAAAAGTTCAGATATACTAAAACAAAAATGTCCACAAGTAGACATTTAAATAAGTTATCGAAATGTGACGTACTTAAACGTTTGCGGATATAATGATATAACTCCAAACACGCTTTCGCATTGCATACGGTAATGCAAACAATTTAATAAACAACCCCACCTGCACATAAAAATGTAGGCTAATCCCATTTTAATATTCGTATCAATGGTGTCACGTTGTTTGGTTCTGACATGTTCGACATATTTCCATGACTAAATCGAGCTAAAAAATAAATAAATAATCACAATGAAATAGTACGTACATTTCCAAAGGTTTCCCGTGAAAGCATCAAATGGCAAAAGACGAGATTAACTGGATTTTTGTGTAGAGGTTTCCATGTAGCCCGCTCGCGACAAACAAACACTATTTCAGAGCACTTCAGTGTATGAACGCAGATAGCCCTGAATCACGGCTGTTTTATAAGCCGAACTACAGCCGGGTGACGCGGATATACAGACCCGTCAAGACAAGTCCTAGGTAGTTGTGTGTGTTTGTTGAATTATCTAATTTAGACTACTGGTACTGTGATTATTATGTCTCTGATTGTGGATATACTTACACAATGTCCACCTCTCTGTAGCATAAAATGTAGACTGGAATTTTGAATCAATTCGTTCTATTTTGTATTAATGCGCCGAGCGCAGCTTGTGATTGGACAGCATGGTTTTTGTGTTGCCAAGTAACCGGGAGCGTCTACTCCGGCACTGTTTTCAGTCTCATTTAGAACTACCGTACTGCGAGTTACATTTTATGACTTATTCATGACGTATTTTACACCTGTACACTATCAAAAGTACAGTGTATAATGTAATCTGCTTAATTTGTTGTATCTATTTGTCAACCTCACCTTTTCATGGAATAGCATGATCCATCTCTGCATAATTCTCTCTATACAAGATGACCCCATCTAATTTTGATCTTGTTGCTCTTGTGTTTTCACTGACTCACACTGAATGCTGTACAGCCCCTCTGGTTTATCTGTTACAAAACAAGATAAGCAGCATATAGGGTCATGATGACAATATTTTAAACTGATAGTCGATAATTAGGCCTACATGAGCAAATTAGCAAACAATAACAAAGACACTTCTCTTTGTAGGACACGTGTGTGTTTAGAAATACATAAATAAATTGCCTACCTTTTCTCTCTTCTTGTAAATAATATATATATATATATATATATATGTTTTTTGTTGTTGAAATCTGTAAAATGTCATTTTTAATTACAAAAATACTAGAGAAAGGTAACAGGCCCTAACAGCAATAGCCTTGCTAAAACAGGTGATAATAGTTATACATGTGGATCTATCTGTGAGGGCTAAAACTAGCTAGTAACCAGATGGTTCTCTTTCATTCTCTCCATGTTGTTTATGTTTTTATGATAAACTCAGGTAAAACTCATGGTACGATCATACCCATCTGATTATTTTCAAAGGTCCATAACACTTTGACATGACCTGACCGATGCTGTCAGAAGACAGAAGACAGCCTTTCTTTGCTGTTGACTCTTGTTTGGTGTTGTTTAGTGTACCGGATGATTAACGTCTGAACAAACAAGACATATTGGCAATTTAACAATATGTTCATTTAACAAACAGGAGCATCAGTAGCATGTGGAAGAACCATACACAGACACAACAGCCTAGCACCTCCTCCTCATGCTGGTCACACAGCTGTGGGATGGCATCCATTCTTCAGCCAGCATTTGTCAGACAACATGGTTGTGTTGGTCACTCTGGCACGAATAGCACGCCAAAGCTGATCCCACAAGTGTTTACTTTTTGTGTGTAGTTTATATATTGCAGGTGTCAAAGAGGCCCTAAAGATCCACAGAAAATACATAGAATTTTATTATAAAACAAAATATGTGTGAGAATTATGATTTAGATTTTTTTTACAGCAAATGAATATACAGTACACAATTAATTCAAAAATAACTGTAGATATTTGTTATCTACAGTCAATCAAGTAGGGCATATTGGAGACCATAACCCTAACTCTATTTTACCAAATATAATTATTAATATTATAATATTAAATATGTTTAAACAGTGTTTTTTTAAATAGGTTAATTGTTCATAGGTTCATCCTCCTGTGATTTTGTTGTAGATAGTTTTAACAGTAAACTTAGGTCAACCCTGGACATAGTTGCACCACTAAAGCT
>JAODTR010000014.1:178507-207356 GCA_025399935.1 Amblyopsis rosae
TCTAGGCTGCTCTTACTCACATTAATGTGAATTTAAACAGTAACCTTGGCTTTTAAATATATATATATATATATATATATATATATATATATATATAATTTATGTATAAAAAAACTAAAATAAAAAATTTACATTCAAACTAAAATCTAAGATATAACATATTACAACAGTAGATCCACATACATACAGGTACATACCTCAATGGGCAATTTATAAGCATCAACTAAGGTAGCTCAACGAAAATATACAGTAAACGTACATTGTCTTCAGATAATACAAATACAAAACTATTGTTAACTTTTGAGACCACAGGAATATAATTGTTTGTTTGGCAAATGTATCTCATTAGATAATTGCTGTGATCTCGTTATAAAAAAGTAATATGCTTAAAAACCCTTTTACTAGACAATAATAATCACGTTTCTTCGTAAAAGAAAACAAAATTACCTGCTTGTATTATGAGGGTGGCATTGCTAGACACTTTGCCAACATCATTGACTGCAGTTACATAGTACATTCCACCATCAATGGGTTTTGCTGACTTGATGAGTAGACTGTGGCGCTCACCCTCCACCTTGACCACATGGTTTTCATCGCCAGTGAAGTCAATGTTGTCTTTCTTCCAGGTAACTAATTGTACAAACAGACAAATTAAATTAATGAATACATGTTATTTTTAAATATATGTGTAGAAACATACATGCTATGTGTATGTGCTTACCTTCAGGAAAAGGGGTGCCAGCAATGATGCATTTAAGCAGAACCTCTGTTCCAGCAGATGCTACAATGTCCTGGAGAGGAAATTCAAAGACAGGGGCCTCCATCGGATCCTCTCCGGCTGACACATATGAATCATCTGAAGAATCTGTTACATAAAAAGAAAAAAGGTGCGGGTAATGTCTTACATGTTTATGGTGGCATTACCAGAGAAACGTTTGATAATAATAAGAAATATTTTTTTTACTACAGTGTAAGTAGAAATCTGACCTAACTCTGGAGACATAGGTCGTGTGCGACGAGTCTTTCCTTTTGTCTTTTGTAGTTTTGTACTCGTTTTGACATTCAATGTATTTATTGGGTGATTTGTCTGGGGAACGTCCACTTTCATTGGCTCATTTTCCACAATGATAGTGGGGATGTTTACATTTGAGGTTTGTTTGGGTAGCTCTATTTCCATCTTATTCAGCGGAGTGACTGGACTTGCTCTTGGGGGCTTTGGTGGTGGTTGTGGGAGTTCTTGAACAATTGTAGACTTTCTTTGTATTAGTGGGCTTTCAGGTCTGCTTTCTATTTTTCGTAGTGCAATTTCTATTGGTGTCCTTCTACCTGATGAATCATCTCTTGGTGATGTTAGCAGAGGACATTCGTGGAAGTGTGGGGATTCTTGCAATCGAGATACCCTTTGCACCAGTGGACTTGGCGGCCTTCGATCAGCTTTCCGCAATGTAACTTCAACAGTGCTCCTGCTTGGTGAATCTGAGCGTTGTTGACGAATTTTTGCTGGTGAAGATGACCTCTGAATAATTTCCCTAGCCGGGCTTGTTCTGTTTACTTCTCTCACAGACCGTTGTCCTGGTAAATCAGACAACTGCATTGACTCCGGGGTGCTTTCAACCTCTCCCAATCTACTAACAATTACATTTGGTGTAGTACATGTAGTCTCTTGAGATTGTAGTTTGTGATGTTCTTGTTGTTGCTGCATTGGTTGGTGGTCTACAAAATGTGAGCCTTTCGGTAGCTCCTGTTCTTTCTGTTCTTTTGCCCATTGGGCATTTTCCCTTTCCTGAAGCTTTTGAAGCACTTGTGGAGGAATGGGTTCGAGCTTCCTGAAAGGCTGATGTTGCTTGCCTCTCAGGGTCAGCTGTTCTGTTGAGAACGACTTCTTCAGGTGAGGTTTGCCAACAAGTTTCTTAATGCGCTGGAGCTCCTCTGTGAATTTGTTCTCAATATCCTGAACTTTCTGGGAATAGCGAGGCTTGTCTTCCAGTGATGCAGCTCTTTGTCTAAACATGGATCTCCGTTCAGCAGCATCTTCTTTCAGGGCTTCTCTTAAGTCTTCCCTAGAGCTTTCTCTGGAAATACCCAGTCGACTTCCCCCGTCATCTGAATCCACAGACCCAGCACGATTGAACCCTGCCCAGGACCTTCCAGAGATAGAGCCTTCTGGAACATCAAGGCTTCGCCTCCGTTCTTCTAAGTCACGAACCTTCTCAAAGACTTTGGAACTTGCCCTGGTAAGCTTTGGCGATGGTTTTGGTGTAAATTCCTTCCGGGAGTATTCGCTCACTGGAGTCTGAGGTCGTGAATCCTGTGTGCTGCTTTGGGACATGGCGGTAGATTTAGGCTGTTTCACCTTTTCTTCAAACTCACCAGGTACTGTGTCCTGGTAGTCAGTTGGCACAACCACTTTCTTGCGCAAGCTGAGTGGAGTGGTAGAGCGAGTTGGCATTGGAGAGGTGGAGGATCGTTTGATGAGCCTTGGGGATGGGAGTGGGAGGACTTGTGGGGGAGATTCTCTTGAAGATTCATCTGTCTGGCTCCTTAAATTAAATAGCTTGTTAAATATTTGGTTGTTTTATATTTGGAAACACACAAATATATGCCACCCTGTGGTAAAGCTATCAATATATTTTACTTAAACTGTTCTGTTTGCTTGCCTGGTTGTTTTAGAAAGGTTGTCATGACCACGTGCTGTATCCTCATCCTCTGTACATTTTTCAGTCACTGTTTCCCATGTAAAAGTGACAGAAAAGACATGCTATTGTAAAAAACTGATACGTTGGTAATTGTACAACATCTGAAGATGGAATTATTTTTAGCTCACATTCTAAATGAGAAAAAATTTCATACTGATTTTCTACAATAAAAATACATAGGCATATACCGTGTATACAGTATTGTATATATACATTACTAACAATAAAGAAATAAAGAAATAAATGTTGAATTGCAAGTGAGCTGGAAACATACCTGTATGTTGGGCCTGGTCCTCAAGATCCCCACTATCATCTTTGGTCTCAAACTGGTCTCCTTCATCCTCTGTAGTCTCAGAGTCTGAAAGATGTTAAGATGTTTAAAGATGGTTAAATGTATTAAAGATGTACATACATTTAGCTTAATTAAAATGTTCAACACCAGGACAGAGCAATATCATGTAATACAGAATAAAAATTATGTGAGATAGAGTAGGACACACAAACAAGAGTAAATTTTTAAACATAAGCAATATGGGGCAACAAATGACTAGATACGTTTATTACCATTTCTGATGTTTCTGCACTAGTGGAAAAAGGTGTTTCCATAGTGGCAGCACAAGAAGCGAGAGAAACACTGTTACTATAGGAACCAATAGCATACCTCGTCCTCCTCTTCCTTTGCAATTATTTTGCTAGTCTATGGTTTGTTCAACAGCACCTGAACAATCCTTACTGCAAACCATTGGAGATTTGTATTATCTAACAATGCTGTACTGACATGTATACAGTACAGTAGGTCCATAAAATTAACTTTTGTTCTCTGCCCTGAAAAACACAAAATAAAACAACTTACAATTAACATCGGAAATAATACTGTACACTGTACATAACTATGTGAAAACATGTACTTAGCAAACCACCTAAGTCAAATTTAGTGCTCAGAACAGAATGCTGTTGAGTCATCAGTATAGTTCAGCTCTCATGAGGTATCTGCCTCTGCAAGAGGTAGGAGGCTTTGTAGGAGGACTTTCTTAAAGCTTATTGTCTTAGATTAAAGGAAAAAACAGAGGGTCTTTGTTGTTCACTCATTGCATGAGAAAAAAAGAAACTCCTTTCATAAAGTTTAGAAGGTGTGAGTGCAATATTAAATAGAGGTGAGGTATAAACAGAAATTATGTTTCCAGCATACAGTACTTTTTGAAGGTATGTTAATTGCAAAGCTTATACCATGGTAATGTTTTATATATAGCAGTAGGACATTCACAAGTTTTTAATTTCAATATGTTTATTAATAAATTGTATAAAACATTTTTTTTTAATATGTACAAATATCTATAAACCGAAAATAAAAAAGTCATCAGAAAAATTTTAAAACAATGTACTGAGCAACCTGGGTTTACATCCAGAGCCAGGATGGGTGGGTGATCCAAATGCTTTGAGGGAGACTCCAACTGTCTAAAAACAAGAAAGAATATTTAAAGACCAAGTATACCAAACATAAAGGTAGAGTAAGTGATCCTGGAAAAAGATTGTTGATAGATTAATTTTTCAAAACAAAAACACATTTCCCTTCAATTACATAAGGTATTCCCTCAGAAGCTCCGCTCCCATTAGTGAAGATCAGGCAGCCGCCTATAGGGCATATATTTGATGCGGCATTTTGACAACTGGCTGCACACCCCTGATCAGCATAAAGCTGTAAAAAAAACAAATGTGTTGAAGGCACGACAGCAGGGTCAGTCGTTCTTGAGAATGCTTGCTAACTTCGAGCTCAAATCAAAACAATCTCCTTCCGCAACACCGCCCCACACATTGAAACGCATAGCAAAGTCAATAACAAGCGGCTTTGTTGCTGTGAGCAGTGTTCGCCATTGTTTATGTTCCTATTTATGAAGGGCTGTGTAGAGGTACGAGATTAATTTTTCAGCACGCACAATAAACTTTAAGATAGCGAAATGTGAGTAGATATTTGCTGAATTTTACAAGAAATGTATCAGCTTACAATTAGCTTGCAATAGCTAACTATAGGCTTGGTCATTGACATAGGCTAAGACTGATTTAACATTTTATTGGCATTTTTATGTCTTGCCTAAACTGCTCAAAAGTGCTTCCGCCAATAGGGGTGGAGCCTAATCAGAGTTTTTGGGGGCAGACGTCATAGCAGTCATGCGCAATTGGCTTCAAAGGTCGTGTACGTGCGTTCACATCACAGCTGAGCACTAGCATTCGACACAAACAAGCCAGAGTACAGACTAGCTGCTGTGGTCTAACCGTACCACTATCGTCCTCGTAGGGACAGTCAGTGCGAGAGTATTTGTTGTTTAAAAAACATTAAACTGTTTTTAGAATTTTATAAATAAAGGAATGATGAATCACACTGTTTTTTAATGTATTTAGGTCTATATGTTGCATATGTTGCGATGCTAACATGCTGTTAATAGCATAAGCTTAAGAATAAGATATATAATTTCATTTTTTGGTAATTAGTAGTCAATAAATGCACCGATTTACATTTAAAATAAAATGTATAGGGTACTTTTAGTATTTAGGCTAACTTCCGGGAAATATTTTGAGGCTCCACGATCTGCCATTGCTGTGAAAAAAAAAACAGTCCATTGGAATGAACGGAGATGGCGTAACTCTTATTTCCATTGCTCTGGGCCTGCCCTATATGGTGTCCCTGGGCTGTCCTGCCTCCATGGTGACCAAAAAAACTCCAATGAACTTTGCTCAATCCCTGTGATGACGTCCCGCAAGAAAATGTAGCTTTCCTGGGCTTTAGGAAAACGTAGAAAAAGAAAATCCACCCCCACACATAACATTTCATAATATAAAGAATCGTTTTAGATATTGTGCGGTGTTGAAGCAATGTTAATATTCATTTGTTTTTTAATGAGTGTCAATAGGAATATGGATTTCTGCCCCCAGACGTAGTACCGGCGTTGGCCACCATACCCGGAAGCTGCAATCCTATATTTCCAATAAATGACAGATTTATATATTTATAGCACAGGTTGTATATATAATTTATAAAAAAATTTGGAGTACCTCTGAGGACACGCTAGGGGTCCTGGAACCCCTGATGAAGACCTCTGCTCTATCGTAATGAATCTGTTAATTACAGCAATATTGTTCTAGTAAAACTATAGCCTAGTTTGTTCAAGACGTACTTACAACCCGGCCGCAATATGAATTCACCTGCACTGCACTGGTGACTCATTGCTTTCCACCTTTGTCTAAACATCCACCACCAGACATGCTATATTGCGCTATATATATGCGCTTAGTGTTTTTAGTTGAATTGTGTTATTCCTGCTCTGTTATAAATAGGATAAATCACTTGGGTAGTCTATTGGCTTCTTGTATGACTAGACTGTGTGTGTGGACACATGTAAGCAGATTGACTGAGAAATTGGCAATAGGAGCAGACCGCACTGCGTGAGAGGGTGAATTAAGGACACCATATAATATTCTGGTGAAATGGTTTGTATAAAATGGTACTTTGTTACGTAGAGCACCTTTAAAATCCTGACCTCACCTTTAAATGAAAAAAAGGATTATGAGTATTATCTATATTTTCAAGCAAATGGACCATAACTTTATAAATGGACAAGAGTCAAATAAATCTTAGTTATTGACATAAGCAATGATAGACAAGTGGTAATGTGTAAAAATAGTTTTTAGTTTTTTTTTTTTTCTCAGTGGAACATGCTGCCCTCAAACACTCAACAATCAAACAAATGCCCCACTCTCTAGTCTACATATTCCATTTAAAGGAATTGTACAAGAAAACTGAATACATTTCACCTTCAATTAAGAATAAATACACTGCATAAAGTAACTTCAATTTGGGTAATTAGAAGAACTACAAATTAGAAGGTCTGATGATTAATACATGATACAGTAGGATTCATTATTTTACATATGACTATTAATAGACAGAAAATAAAAATCTGGACATAATTATGAAACACGGTAACATATCTACACTCTGTGAACAAGCATGTTGAGCATGTACAACGTGCTCAAAGTATATGTTGCGCTTATTTTACGTAAGTAACCGTTCTGTTTTATGAAGTGCGTTTTTTCACCTACTACAGCTATGGGTGGTCAAATCCTACAGTAAAACATGTACAAAGCTCATATTCACTGTTCCAAGTCATCTCAGTGGCATTTCATTCTGACAGCTGTCAAAACACCTGTGTTTGGATGGTGCCATAGCGTACGCTCAAACGTTACAAATAACAAAGCTATTGAACAGCAGGGAATAGCAATGTTTCAACGATAATACAATTTTCGGCAATAATAAAAAAATGCACTTACTTGTTTCTTTTTCTTTGGTCTGAATTCCTTCATGGCCAATGTGGGCATACCCTCGACCATTGTCGTTTAATGATTCTTTGTCCTAAGTTCCATGGAGGAGGATCATATCGCTGATAAACTGGGGTTTCCAGGACATAACTACTCTGTCAGGTTGCCTAATGTTCTATGAAAACGTAAATGCTAATTCACTACAATGCAAATGAGTCCACTGGTTACCTGTCATTTGCAATCAATTGTGTTTGCGTTTAAGCGCTTTGCAATGACAGCAATGCAGTTGCCTGTTACATAAGAAGTTATACATTAATTGCCCCAGCAGTATGTTTCTTCAGCATCGACAGGGTGAACAAATGAGATGAGTGCATAATATGATCCGCTTTAGAGAAGCCCCCTCTGCAAACAATAGCAAGCCAGTAACTGAGGGAGCATCTTCCCTTGCCGCGTTCCTCGGCACAGGCAGGGTGCAACGATAGGCAAAAAACGAGTGGGAGTGAATAAGCCCTGTTAAAATCAGCGTTCTACAACGTAGACTGACATTTATACTTATTCCCCTTCCTCTTTAAGTGCCTGTGTCTTCTTCTTCAACCGGTGTAATGAGCGAGAATGGTTGGTTGTGGGCAGAGAGGGGGGTGTGTGTGCGTGTATGTGTGCGTGCGTGTGTGTAGTGGAGGGGGTGGGTGTGGGTGTGTGTGTGTGTGGGGGGGGGTGGCGGGAATCACTGCAACAGATAAGGAACCTCCTTCCACCTCCGCAACGCCATGCAAAAAAAAATAAAAAGCCCTCTGACAGCTACTGGGTGCGAAAGCCTCTTGACTCACAGCATTTTTAAAATGGTATGCTGTTTTAAAGGCTACGTTACATTGGTGCGGAGGATAGAAAACCAGTGACGTTTCTGATCATGCATTTGAGTCACGCACAAAAACTAAACAGCATGCATTACATTTATTAGTTTGTCATACACATCTTGTTATTAATACTCGCTTGCTAAAAACTATGCACATTTATTTCTGTTTATATCATAAATATTTTGGAAATTGTACAATTGTACCACTCAGTGACATGTGGTTTCTACCTTAAGAAACAAGCTGCCAAACAAGCTGACTAACATGCTTGTTAACCCTTTTATTTATTCATTTTTTTCTATCTCTCTCTCTCTCTCTCTCGCTCTCTCTCAGTATGGATTCTTTACCAACAACAACATGGCGATTAAAATAGCACTGTGCGGGCTGGTACTTTAACACAATTTAAATGTTAATTGCAATTAGTCAAAATGTAAAGCTTTGAATCATTGGGAATCAGTGTAATCATATAATTATGATGTTCCCATCATGGGCCATTGCTTTCAAGACTGATTTAATAATTAGCCTATATAGCATATTACAACTGTATTTTACATGCAATAAAATAAATAATCTGGCAATACTAGGGTTTTTTATTTGACCTCTCCTCTTCCTTTGATATATCATAATCCTTAGGAGAATGTTTAACTTGGTCAGTGATTGCATACCCATGGACAATCAATAATTGTTCAGTAATACCTACACATTCACAATAAGATAAAATATTTAATTGTTAAATGTGTATATCAATATTTAAATATATATATATTTGTCATTAAACAATACATTTGCCCATTTACACTATAATTTTAACATTTTATAATGGCAAATCCACATCTAAAATGTCATTGTTCACTCATTAATGTCATTTAATGATGCAAATATCTGAATGTGCTGAGTGTAGTGTTAAACATAACTACTAAGTGGAATAGACCTAATAAGTGTCAGCAAGCGAGAATGTGCCTCACGCTCTAAATAAAACCGAGTTGTGGCAGGTTCTTAGCTTGCAGGTTTTCTGCAAACACGTTTAAATTAAAAAGCGCTAGGGTGTAAAACAAAGTGCAAGGGTAACTGACCCAGGGTTTGGAATAACATACTGTAACACACTCGTCTGATGCATTACTTACATTTTCTTGCTATCACTGTAACAAACATTAAGTTGTTTTGATTAGCGAATGTTACATTGAGCTGACGGGGGTTTCCACAACGCATTTCTGGATCCACCTGTTCTTGTGAATCAGTGGTCATAGAGGATGATGGCATCCAAATGTACTGGACAGGAGCCATGCTCATACTCCCTGTCATCAAATAAGCATTGAACTGGTAGAAGGAGGGTAGCCTATACTCTACTCTACTCAACACAAAATGTCTAAATCATCTCTGAATCTAATCAAAACAATATTGATGTCAGCGAGCGAGATGATGAATATGCACATTTCCAGGAATTGTCTATTGCTCTCCAAACATTTTAGTTATTTGGATATATAATATACCTACAGTTGTTCCACTTGTTACAAAATAGCTTTACTAATAATCAGTATGTGCTATATTAAAGATTGTGTAAAGCAAATACAGAGATTTACTTTGAATACTTTATATATGTTAGAAATCCATTCGTTTAAACATGTGAAAACACTGTTAACTATGTAATATTGTATTGTATTTTTGGGAGGGCCAGAAACGAGGGACTAGATACATAGATGGTTCGCCAATTTGCTTACCCTCCCCGTAACAATACTAAGGATATAAAAGCGTAGAGCGTTCGAATCAGATCAGTATTTATCCTGCTCCAATTAAAGTTATTAGCCTACTAAATTTACTGTCCTTAAACAGCCTACAATTCCATGGCTAAATCACATACTGTCCTTTAATTAACAGCCTAGTCTGATATGCCTTCATTGCAGAAATAAGCACACAATGTGGTTCAGAGTCAATGTGCATTATTTGAAAGCTACTGGTTTAGTAGCCTAGCCTACCTGCTAACACCCGGCTGCCAAATCCAGTCGGCATTCTCGTGTTCAAATCAGCATTCAAATAATCCAGTCTTTATGTAATCCAGTCCTCTTTCCAAAAGAATATATAAACCACATATCCAAATGAAAAAATCCAATCCAAGGCTAGTTTAACTTGACAAGAACAGCAAATCACATCTGCATGTGTCATGCCAAAAAGTGATCTGCTAAAAAGTGGTTTGTTAAAAAACATATTTCTGCCCACGAGAGAACACACACAACCCTATATTATAACCAGTCTAATCCTTTTGACCAGTATACATCTATTTAAAGTGAAAACACAACTCATAAAATGCATTACATTCAATCAATCAATGTTCGGCTGAGTATACCTTTTTGGTTTACCATAGAACACGCAATGTGTTTGGTTACAGGGCCTTCTGCTGACACACCCCCAGCGCTTGAGAACAGGTAATGATAGTTATATTTTCCCTTTTTGAAACGTATTTTTTTAAACTATACTTGTGACAAACTCAAAACACAAATGTATGTCTGCTTTACACAATCTTTAAACAAAAATACAAATGCAAAATCAAATTATGCAATAATGCAATAACGCAAACCGTTAAATTCAATAGTATTATGTGTATAACAATACAAACATATAGAAAGTACAGCATATTGTTTAGTCATTATCTTTTAGGTGTATTTTCTCCAAATGTTATAATCTTGGTAAGACGTGTTGCTATTTTCTGAATGGCCAGGTCTTAGTAGTAGATACATATCATCTTCACAATGACAAAACGAAAATAGTCTTATAAAGTCGCCAGACCTGCTAGGAGTTTTAGTGACACATTAGTAATCAGCAACTAACTGGAAAGAAGTAAGAAACAACAGCAATTACAATTGAATTGAAGAGGGAATCTATCTAAAAAATAAAAAATCATACTAGTATAATTTAAAAGCTTTTAGTTATCTTACACAAATATCAGTTGTATGCAGCGTGACATTACTCTGACTGCCAATCATTTCAACACAGAACATTAAGTGATGTTTCTTCTTCAGCACTATATATATGTGATTACTCAGCTTTGCTTCTCTAAACAGAGGCTACCTTTCTAGAATAATGAAGGAGAAAAAAATCAAACAGGTCACGCTAAAATTATCGGTGATGTCTTCCAGTGTAACAAGAGAGACTAGCCCATTAACATCACAAAAATCTTAGGCCAGGCACATTCCATGTTATAAATAACTATGGAGAGTTGGTGGGTGAGAGCAACGAGAGAGAGAGACCAACTCACATGGAAACAAGGAGAGAGAGAGAGAGAGAGAGGGCACTAGCATTGAGTGATAGGACAGCTGGACAACAAGCAGCTGAGTCTTGAAACAGGGCAGAGAAGTAGTGAGCTGACTGAAACCACAGGCGATAATGTAAAAAGCAACACGTCTATTCAAATACGGCTTCAACAGCTAGACCATGCAGTTCCAGCTGCATTGTTATGGGGTGATAATTTGAAGACTTGAGACTGAAGGAGCATGTACTTCTTCAAATATCTAATAGTACCTATATTTGCATAGGTTCTCCATAGCATTAACTCCGGCATATTATAGTTTTGCCTTTTGCTATGCACAACTTTCGCTGTGCTTGCTAAAGACTAAACTCTGGATTACAAAATAGAATAAGAATGCACAGCATCGAGAAAATCACTGGCTGGAATGAATGAAACACCTTGGTACATTCATTGGATCAACTAAAGCTTGGTCAATGTACAACTCATCTACAAATCAACTAGACATCTTAGTACGTCGATGGATCTGTACCAATATGGCAATATCTTAGATTTGACATTCATGACATACATTGCCAGGGTCCATCAAACAAAGCTATAGCTTTACTCTGTACTGTTAATATTTTATGGATCAGACATTAATAAAAAAGTCAATGATCATGGGAATTCAAATTTGAAAGAGAAAGGCATTTTTCATTAATATTCTATAAAATGAAGTCATGTAACACATTATGTGACACTGACACATTTTGCCAAATGGAATAATGGAATCCAAAATTGAATAATTTTAGACAATCTACAATGAATGTCCACATCATTACATTTCATTTGGCAGATTTAGCTGAAACATTGTGCATGCATGCCGTGTTTTCTGTTCTTTAGAAAAAGTCAAATGTGAATATGTGTCAATCTATTTCCCCAGACATTCAATCTTTGACCTTATGGCATACACCACAAGTCATAACAAAGCACTATGAACACGGCCAGGAGCAGCAGCATGTGGTTGCTTTAATTACTCTCCTAGTGCACCTTTTTCAAAAACAATATTTATATCAAATCCCAACATGTCTGCAATGTCACAATATGCTTAGTTTGAAGTTTTTTCATGTTTTACCTCGCCCAATAATGGAGAATAAAGGAGAGATTTCACCATTATCAGTGATGAAATATAAATGATAATAGCTGAATTAGTCGTTTGGATTTAATTTAATTCAGTGATCAGAAAATACACAAACGCAGCAAACATTTGCATTCTATGGTTTGTCTTTGCAAGCGGTCGATCAGTTTGAACACAAAAACAAGTGCAGAGCAGCTATTCCCAAACAGCACAGTGTGTCTGTGTATTACCTTCACCCAGATCCAAGACAGCTAGCACAGCGCTGCTCCGCACCTCCCCTAGGTGGTTGTTGGCAATGCAGGTGTAGAGGCCAGCATCACTGGGTTTACAATCCCTAATCCAGAGCCCTCCATACTCCTGGTTATCCATGTTGAGCAGGTCCTCATTGTGGTACCAGTATAAGGAAGGTTGGGGGTCGCCAGTCACAGTCACCTTCAGGCGGATGTCACAGCCCGTCCCCACAGCAGCGTTCCTCATTTTCCGCGCAAACACCGGCGGGCTTGGAGTGGGATGAGTAGAACCTGGGGCCGCTTGGTCCCAACTGGCTTTGGACAGTTTCGGAGGGACGATTGGGCTTGGGGGCATTGCTCCATGTGCTACACCCTCGTCCGCACCTTTCTTCAGAGTCAACTGTACCTCAGCTTTCCTCATGGTGGTTCAGGGTTAGCTAAGTCCTTTTATGGCTTTGGTATCTTGTGAGTATACCTATGAGGCCTCAACAGTGACTGTATCCCCTATCAATATGATGTGGGTTCAGCAGCAAGGAAGGGCATTAGAATCTAGGATGAATCAACAAATGTGTCCTAGCTAGCGTTCTGTAATGCTATGGCTCTTGACATGTTTCATGTAACTATAAAAGCTTATTTCTTACTTAATAACTACTAACTTAATATTTATTGTGCTAGCTTCTCTTCACTGGCTTGCTGTCTTGTCAGGGGAAATAAAATGTTTATTACCCAGTAATTATGCTGATAGAGATGGCGCTCACACTCTTGTCCAGAAGTATTTTTAGGGCAAGACCTACTGGATCATGTTGCATTAACAGCTCCGTTGACTCTTAGGATCAGCTCCTTCCTTGTCCAAAAGAATAAAGAAAAAGAAGGTTTACGCAGGTCACGTACAGTTCCATGGAAAAATGTCTATCCAACTTGGTTTCTGAGTACATTTGTGCATCAGGTCCTGGCATGTAAAGTGTTCTGTGCCCCCCGTACTTATCCCATGAGCAACTTTTTCCCACTCATGATCTCCCCCGTCCTCTGCCAGTGAAATCCTAAGGGGGAAATGACACAGCCCAGCAAGCTTTACCATGACAGCTGGGTACTGATCTGATCTACCCAGTCACTTTTGTGCTCCCGCCCCTTGGTCATTTATAGCCAACCCATTCTCTGTGGAACGTTGGAGGGTGCAACATTGTACAATATGGGAATATGGAACAGTCAGATATTTAATTTGAACTGTAGGTCAAATGTAGAAGCAAACTTACAAGAGTAGTCAGACCAACATCTGCAGAGGCCTGCAGGTAGACAAACATCAGTATGTTATGTCTTGCCTGTGACTTTTTACTGAAGACACTAAGTTGGACGGTGCAGTTAGATGAAATATGCATTTAGATAGAAATAAACAGCTGCAGGTGCTGGAGGACATCGGGGGTTATTAAGGGTTCATTCTGATTGCAGGTTGAAATGATGAGGATGATTAACGTGAGAAATCGATCTATCTATCTATCTAGCTATCTATCTATCTATCTATCTATCTCTCTGGTTATTATTTACTTTTCATTATATATTTCCTTTAATGTACGGTATTATCAATCATTTATATACATAGAGTTATAGTGATGATAATTACATTTACATTATATTGAGTTTTTCATGAGATTCTTGAATCAAAATAACAATTTACAGTAGTTTATTTTGATTGGAAACTTACTTTACATTCCTTGATGCAGTTCCAGTTGCTTAGCAGTATATTTGTAAGACCATGAGGACACAGCTCAGAACTCTAATATTCCAGGATTTATTTGCATTGAATGCAGGAGGAAAATTGCAAGAGCAAACCATTCAGTCTATAATAATAAACATAAATAATACAATGAAACACTTCACCTCTGCTAATGAAAGCTTCCTGCAGGACCTGGCAAGACAGGCTGCCAGTTTCTCTTCTTCTCATCATTTTATAGTGAAGTGTTTGCCTGAATATAACGGAAGCCAAATACACATTTGTTATTAAAGGTCAGAAATTGTAAGATAATACACTTTGTTTAATATTCAGTGAATATCTACTCACGGTCTGCTATCTTCCCGTTCTATGTGAACGCTGAAAGAATAATCCGATGTTTCTACGCACCCATGGCTATGTAAATTGTAACACAAAGAATTTGGTGTAGACCGCACCATACAATATCTTAGCCATGGCAATGTGTTTTCATAGCTTCTTAGGGAGCACCATATGGCATTGAAGAGAGAGGTGCTAATGTTTTGATGAGCTCAAATATCAACGTTTTCTCCAGAAAGACTGGCTATACATTTATTGTAATACAAGTCAGGTCTATGTTACGAGTGACAGTACATGAATCAATTCAGTTCTTTATTGAACCCGCACTCAAGAATACATGTCACCACAGTTCAATATATACAAATACTGTAAAATGTAACTTCACATTTCCCTGTAATATTTGAGTTAAAGTTTATGTAATGCTGCATTTATCATGAAATGTCAATGCATTACACACTAAAAAAGTAAAGAGTGTCTTACATGGTGTTTAAAGGTAATAGTGATTGAATGAATGAGGTAACTTTTGTGGACAACATATGACCAATCAATCAAGAACTTAAAGCTGCTGCCTTTATTCCGTCGCTCTTTTATCTTTTGTTTCAAACCACTGACACCTCGTATGAAGGAGCTAAACTGAACTGAACTAAACTGGAGGTTGAGCGCCACTCACACTTTATTTAGTATAAAACATTACCAAAAATAAAAGCATAAACGTTGCAGAAAGCAGCTATAAATTAAGTTCATGTTAGATTAAGCATAACCAAACTGTTCACATGCTCTTGAACTATATAGGAACCCTATACCGCTAAAGACATATAGCTAATTACTGTTATTCTGCTAAATTGACTGACTGGCACTTTATTTGACTGACTGGCAATTTATTTATTTCAAACATGTTTATAAAAGAAAAAAAGAAAAGATTTAACGAAAAGAAAATGAAACAAAATGAAAGAAATACACAATACATTATCACTTACACATCAAATACATATGTTATGCAGGAATAAGTAAAATACGTGTCTAGTCATGCCCCACTTTTCATCCTTACATTCACAAATAAATGTTCTACATGTTAAATATCTGCATTCTTTACACAATTAAACCTTTCACAAACACATGGTCATACTGTGAAGTAGCTAGTAGTCCTATTCACTAAAAGAAAACAAAACACCTCCTCAATGAGCAGTGTTGCTCAGCATAAAATAATTACTAGTAAATCAAACCCCTTCCCATCTTATACCTTACCAACACAATGTTTTTGAATTTCTTCTTAAATTGTAATACAGTTCGACTCTGCTTTAGTTCTACTAACTATTCCACAAAGTCATCACAGCAATTGAAATACACAATACTTTCAGGATGAAAAGTAAAAAAGTATGATAAAATATGAATTTTAAATATATATACATAACATAGCCTACATGCTACTAACTCACATACAAAGCACTATAGAGACAGCATAAGCTTGGTTATACTGTATATATATATATATATATATATATATATATATATAAAGAAAAATCACAATGGAGATAGATATATGCTTACACAATAGCTGTAGGCAAGGCTGTGCTTCTGTACTTTATAGCTAGAAGATCAAATATAATGTAGAGAAACTGAAAGCAACCACACAAACTGTACACACAAGCCTGCAGTCTATATATGTCCCTTCAGTGCACTCACATGACCGTGGATGTCATTTCAGATGACATGGAAGACCTGCTGGCTCTCGAAACTGATGGTCTCTCCAGTATGCCGTTTTTCCTCAAAATCTGCTTCAATCTCATGCGGAACTTCTCGCCCACAAATGCATACAACACCGGATTGACACAGCTGTGGAGCAGGCCTAGGCTTTGGGTGACAAACATGACTCTGTCCACTGCGGTCCTTGCCGGACAATCGTACGGCACCAGCTTCAACCGGAAAAAGCTATCCGCCATCACTGTCAGGTGGTAGGGTGTCCAGCAGAGCAGGAAGGCAGCGACAACAGTAACGATCACTCTCATGGCTCGTTGTCGCTGGAACCCCCGTCGAGTGCGCAGTAGACGCTGGATGGTTCCTCCATAACAAACAAACATTACGATCATGGGGAAGATAAAGCCGAGGGTGTGACGGAGCCATCTGGTGGCTTGCCTCCATCCGTTTGCACTGCTGGGATCATACTGTTCAGTACACTGTGCTGCTGCCAGATGAGTGTTGTTGGAGGAGTAGGAGATATTGAAGGAGTTGGAGGTGGAATAATTAAGCAGTCCAGGTAGAGAGAGAAGTCCTCCAGCAAACCAGACGACTGCACACACACTCCAGGTGAGATGGCCTCGGTTAGCATTATGCACCTCCATGGCTCGTACGATCACCAGGTAACGGTCTACGCTGATGCATGCCAAGAATAGAATACTAACATAGAAACTGAGCTCCTGCAATATGCTTATTATTTTACACATGGCATCCCCGAACACCCAGCCAATTGTAATAGAAGTGGCCCAGAAAGGGATGGTAAACGCAAGTACAATGTCTGCAATTGCTAAGTGGAGAAGGTACAGGTCTGATGGGGTCAATTCCTGCTTGCTAAGACCGATAACCAACCCCACAATTAGGTTCCCAGGGATTGCAAGAAGAAAGACCAGGACATAAAAGAGACAGACAACAGTCGTCACTGCATCAGAGAAGTGCATTGTATCACAGGGAACTAGGATGGAATCTGGGGTGTACACCTCCGTGCTATTATAAGTGAAGTTGAGCTCATCATAAATATAGGTAAACTCGCCTTCAAAAAAGGCAGAGGTGTTTGGATCTGAAAATAAAAATAAAACATTGTTACACAGGGAAACAGTAGTTCAAGACTAAACAGTGCATTAGTAACAGGTGGTTTTCCTTAGCTGTGTAATGAAATAACACTTCAGACACATCTGGGTGTCTGGTTTGTATGTTACAACATTATGGGGAAATACTGTTTGTAGCAATGTCATTTTCTACAATATGTGATGTGAATGTGCAAATCTGTAAGATTGTCTAACACAGTAAGTAAATACACAGTATATATATATATATATATAGATATTTATATATAGAGATTTACACATTATATATACACATTATGTCATGTCTAAAGAAAAAATATATGAACTGGTAATTGATATATCTTAAGTATAATCACAATAGTCGTTCTACATGTCTGTTCAACATTATAAGATAATTTGGCTGAAAGTAAAATCTTGTAATATCACTATAATTACATACTTATGCTGTTTTGTCATGCGGTTTTCAATAGAAATGCCTTTTTTAAAGATAAGTAAGGATAAACGTTTCCTGAAACATGCCTATTGTAAATAATCATGTGAAACTATATGGCATCGATTGAATTAAATAAATAAATATATATAAATATTAAATCTATATTGTATAACAATAATAAACCAAAAAAAAAAAAATTTACGTCAATGCTCACCATTCATTGTGTTGTCTTCTTTACAGGACGCACATATGTCACTTCAAGACGAGGAACAAAGATTATAATGTCCACTCCTCCCCTTACCCCAGTCCCTGATTGCACACAATACCACTGGATTACAATAGAAATTCAGCATATCTGTATTTAAATACATAATTAGATTAAATTTTTCTTTTAAATTTGACATAGCTAACCATCAGTCATTAACAGTTGGAATTGTACTCACTTTGGATTAAATCTGAATGACCTGACTGAATCCATAGGATACGTTTAAATTATTCAGAATGGTAGAGTAGTGTGACAATATAGCAGCATTGTTTACATGTTTCAAACCACAATGTTTCCTTGAATACAGCATCACCATAAACCACTAGGACACACCATTTGTCATGGGTTGAGGTGTTTTTACACTAGCAGCATAAATTGAAACTGTTGCTGGCTGTGAAATATCTGATGTTATCACATACTTTCAATCACAATTTGAAATGTATTTTCATGATCAGACTAATTATTCAAAACAGCTCAGCTAAGAATTACGAAAGGAAATAGCCTAATGCATGCTTGACTCATAATTATGAGCTTGAAAGCATAATCCTGACCAATAGTGGGGAAGTACCCCTCTCATGACAAGCATCTCTTGACCCACGAGTGAATCATACTTCCTGACACAGTTGTCACATGTAAAACATGCAAAAATAACAAACCAATACTTTCGTTTTTGCACCGTTTTTTTCACGAGTTTAAGTAAAATCCTGAAGACTTCTATAGGCCTATATTTCTGTTCACAAAGGTTCGCCAATTGGCTGTCCTAAGACAGCTCTGACATATCAGATGATGATTTAACAGCATGAATATCGCACAGATGACAGTTGACTTACTGTACGTTGGTCAAAATGAAAGCCCAGAAAAGCAGTTTTTTCACTCATCACGACTCTACAGGTTTAGAGTACGCTGCTGATTGCAACGCACATTTTAGAGATGCCTTTTATTGTGACTAGTTTGTGCAATAGTTATGCTGTATAATCAGCATATCGATATGTTTATCTTGGCAAAGTGCTCATTTACAAAGATATTAACAAGTTGGTAAACACAACTTGAGAGGAATAAACTGTTTTATGCATAAATCATAGACGCTTCAGTCCATATATTTCATCATGTGTCAGAACGAGCGAATGTTTCAATTCTAAATAAAATATTTAATACTTTAAGTAAAACAAGAAACAAAGCCACTAATATGTTACAGCCATTAGAAAATCCATCTGCATCCAATCCATCCACCAAATCTTAATATGAATATACTTAAATGTGTTTTGCGTATAGTACACCAAACCTGTTAACTACAAGCATACTAAACAAGGTATGTATGTGGAAAAGTAACAATATGTATGTGCTTGGTGCAACAATAGATAGGGCAATGGGAGCTCCTGCTATTTGTAATGCATGGTTTCAAAATTAAAAAGTATACAAGGGAAAATGAACTGCCCCACATTTATGGACATTACTTGTGTAATCATATAGAATTTGCTATTGATTTATTTAACCTTTAAATGAGCACAATTGTGGAGCACTAGTATTACAGCAACAGACACCCAATACTATATCCCTGAAGTAAGGCAAATACAGCAATCTAGACGAGGAATATGACTATATGCCTCAGCTTCAAACACTAGATGGTGCCATTTACTCGAAGTTGCAAATAATGTTTGAGAAAGCAATTTGCAAATGACTCGCTAGTTGCCTTGCCTCTTCATAGAATACAATAAGTACTGTCAGAAGTTTAAAAAACAAATAAAAATAATTGATTATAACAATCTGCATGTCAGTAGGCAGTGTTATCTGAAGGGACTTGAATGTGCTAGAATAACTTTGTTAAAATGGGTCTGAACAAAGATGGTTGCATAAGAGGCCATTGAGATTTTGCTATCCAGGTGACATTTTTGAATTTTTACCAATCTTACCTATCCTGCCACTTAAATAGCCAATCAATTTAGGGCCAAAAATAAATAAGGCAACAACTGAAACAGAAGCCCTATTCAAAACAGACAACATATACACCTTTAATTTGACTTACGATGGCTAGACGGGTTAAGGTTGCCAGCCGCTGGAATTTTTCCATTTGACTTGACATGGCAAGATGCCTAAACCTACTCACTCCCTATAATGGACCCTGTAAGACACTTGCTATTTCAAACTAAAAAAAAGGTAATGGCCTCCCCACCACCTTCCTCTCTTAAATTACCTGTATTATACATTCTCTCCCACTCAGTTTGAGACAAGATTCTACCAGTAAAGCCATATTGCCACTGTAGCAGCTGTAAGAAAGAGTATGCTAGAAAAACAAAAGTAAATTACAGTTAAATGCCAGCCCTGCACTCATTCCAGATGTAGGGCTAACACACAGAAGGGCTGTGAGATTGCTTGTTAGGCCAGTATTTAGGATAAGAAAGCTAAAGTGAAGAATTAAACAAACATTCTGCAGCTATTATATATGTAATTACAGAAGTGGCAGTAAGGCAATGTCCATGTTGAAAATTCACAATTTCAGTACTTTGTGCTTTAAAAATCTTTGGAGTTGTCATTCACCTAAGAGCATATGCTATGTGCATTCCCCCTAGCAGTGAATACTCTCGCTTTACACAGGAGAAGAGGGAATACCACAGAGGCATATGTGCCATGGTGGCAAAGCAAAAGTAACAAATTACCAAAAGAAAATAAAAATTGGCAAGATAGTTGCAACATTTATTTGGTGAACCCTACTGCCAGTAATCAGGTGGTCTCATTTTTGTGAAATATTTCATTACTGATGGCAAGAAAAATGTATGGAAGATGTTGAAGCAGAGTCTAATCTACCTGTTTATTAAAAACGACCACCTTCTGCTGAGTCTCTTCTGATAGGATTTGGTTGAGGGAAGAGCCTTCGAGTCTTGCTTGTGCATTCAGTCCAAGAACTAGTTTCCACTAGTTTCCACCAGTTTAAGCCCCACCCCCCCCCAAAGAAAAGCAGACTTCCTGAACTAAATGACAGCTATAAATTAAAGAGAAGAAAGTGCATCAAGTGTTTGAAAACAATCCAAAAAATGTAAAGTGTTGCTTTCGATGGGTAATTGGTCGTGTACAGGGAAGTAACACTGGCACAGAGCTGAACAACCTGTAGCGATTCAGCATTGAAAGGGATGCGTTGGGAAGGTTGACCCACAGCCAGGAGCAGAGCTTCACTTCCACCTACAGGTAGCGCATCAAGATAATCATTCACTGTGATGCTCAGAGCATGACTAGCATTACACTTAAACACATCTGAATATATCAGCCTGTATAAAAACCATACTAGTAGCCTATAGTTTGTCACTGTTGTGAATGCCAATTTGGCTGCAATATAAGGTTAACAAGGGATTGAGGGGGAGAAACAAGTAACGCATTTTCTCCACATTGTCCCATTACAACCAGTCTCATCTTTTTGCTCGCCGTGGGTCCCTGCCGTTGCTTATGGTAACTGAAGGCTTAGCAGCTGTGGGTGGCCCAGCAGTCACAGGAGGTGCTCCATTACCAGGGGACCGCCCGTTGGGTCGCCCGACACCGCCAAAAGCAGGATCACGAGGTGTCCCAGGTGGAGGGTTGTTGGCAAATATTTGCATGGCACCATTACCTGTGGAAATAAAATACAACACAATAGTGTTCACTGCAAAATGGATAGTATTGACAGAAAAAAAAAAAGTTATGTACGACACACACAAGTTCCCCATGTTTAGCTGATCATATCAGCTAGCCTAGGGTAAACAGACCCAAAATTAACTTTCTGAATAGGGTCTGGATATGCTCTATTGAAGTGTTCAGTCATTGCCTCCTTCTGGGTGTAAATATTTGGTTCAGTTATAAAACTATTGGACAGGGTTTAACCAAGCAGCGTTGCTACAACCGTTTATCGCTTCATCTAGCGCTACCACTATTCCAAAACACAGGCTTGACTTAAAAGGTCATCACACCTACCCACTATGATTGGTCTGCAAGCAGGGTGGCTATGACAACACAAACAGGATTCCCAGGCTATGATCTCAACTGAAAGCAATAGTCGGACAGACCCACCCTAATATCAGACAATCTCTGGCCTTTACATGATAACTAGAACTGCTAGAAACTCTTTACAGCTTACCTGGTGCAGCAGATGTACCTGAATTCTGATTGGGTGGAGAGTTTCCTCTCTGGTTCTGGTCTGGTTTACCCTGTAAATAAAAAGATACAAATATAATTTGTAATAGCTAAGCTCCTGCAGGACTTTTATCAATTAAAATATACACAGCATTCCTATGATACAACCATTTTCTCTCCTTTATTACAGCTATTCAGTGGCAATGTAGCACCTTGTCAAGGAAATGTACATTTGGAGATCTGGGCACTATAACACAATTGGAGTTTAACTCCAACCTAGATATGTCTGTAGCTTTGACATTTTAGTACACCTCACTATACGATATAAAGCATACATACACATGTATGCACGTATGTACGTACGTACACACATGTATGTATGTACATACATAAATCTCATTTCAAGTATTGCAATTCAAACTTTGGCATAGAGGGGTGTACTCACAGACTTGTTTTGCTGATTGGTCTGGGCAAGAAGCTCAGGATTTGGTTCACTGAAGTTGGGCACTTCAGAATACACCATGCAAAACCTGAGACAAGGTTACATTCAGAAAACAGACATTTAAATACATTTGAATTACATTGAATATCATCAAATATGAAGTAGAATTAATGCACAAATTAAAAGGCAATGTTACAACAGCCCAGTTTTTTCAGAAAGTAACCTTTTAGAGTCAAACAGGCATTTCTACATAAACTAGCTACAGTATTCTCAACATAGGTGCATAATTGAAATAGAATGTGAAAATAGTTAATAAAATCATCTGGGGGGGGGGGGGGGGCTATAAACTGGAAATTATTAGTATATTTTAGCACTCACTCGCCAATCTTTTGCAGATCACCTCCTCTTCCAGTGTAGAGTGTGAGTGAGCCCTTCCACAAAGATGCATATCTAGTGAAATAATACAACATTAATGCACGCAAACATTAACATGGAAACTTTGAGATCAGTTAGATTGTAGAGATCCTGGTGTGAGAAGTAACTACAGTACCCTCTGGTGAGCCGAATTATGTCCCCCGCTTGAATGAGACTGCCCAGCTCATCCCAAACAGAGATAGCAATACTCCCGCTTTTGTCTGCCACTTTACATGAGCGCACCTCATGGCCATCCTTTGTTTTAGTCACTCGTCCTATATGAAACAATATACAAATGTTCAGGATAAATCAATGAAAGCGGAATGAAGACAAACTAGTGCCAGTGGGAGATACATGTTTCTACAAGTGCGGTACCACTGGTCCCTTTAAGAAAACAGAAACTACGAGTGACATCAAGCGGCAGGCAACATCCTCTCGTGGCTTACCGCTACAACTTACCAATTTCCAAAACGATGAATACGATATTCAAATTTTTGGATCCTGGCTTGACGTCCTTGATTAAGAACAATGCTTCGTTTGTAGGATTTGCCATATTTAAAATTATAATTGAAGTCCAAGTAGCTATCACGTTAACTCACTAGCATTACGGGTTAGGCATCCATCTAGCTACCGTAGCCTGTTAGCATACTTGCTTGCTGGCCTATGTTCTACAGAAACATTAATATTACGATTGACCAGAACAATCGCGCGGCTAACGTAGCAATATAAACTCACCCAAAAAGATTTTGTAAGAAAAATGATCATTCAGGAAGCGAAAATGCCAGTTGTCCTGGTAGTCCGACAGCAAGCTATACTAGCTATCTTAGCCTAATTTCGATAAGGCGTGTATAACTACCCGTTTTCAGACTTCCTGTCATAATGGCATCTTTCTCACGTTCATAACGTTAGCTACAATTAAAACGCATTACATATTACTGTAAACGACGGTGATATTTAGCCCACTGAAGTGTAAGTACAACCAGTTGAGATACTTGTCAAACAGACATCAGGATGTGTTGTCAGACGTGTTCTGTCTACAGTAACACTTTGCTCTGAGATTCCAACAAAGGATCGCTTAACGAATTATGTGAGTTCAGAAAACAACGTAATCTGGTATTTTTTTCAACGACTTACTTTATATAACACATTTAATGTTAAATTAATAAAATTCCCTTAAATTAATGCAATCAATCCAATCGATCTCCTTTCTTTTTGTGTGCTTCTTGAGCAAATTGTGGTTGCTAGTATTAGCTCGCTAGCAAGCAGCTACAGTACAGTTGCTTTTGTCTAATGTGTCTATTTGCTAGTTATGGCCCCTAACGTTAGAGTTGTAAGAAAATTTAATTTTTGGTGACCATAATTAATTTACCAAAATAACACTACAATGTTACATAAACTATTATATTCTACACAATCTGTAAAAAGCTAGCCTTATGGTATGACAATGCCCCAAAAACTACGGAAGTCTCTTGCGCCAGTCCATTTTATTTAGCCCCGACGATTCCATTTCAAGAGAAGGGGACAGGATGAGTATGTTTATTTGCTTTTTGTGATGTCCAGTATAATGAATATAATATAGCAATTACATTTAGCCTCCAAGAAACAAATACCACTGAGGATCAACATAAACATACAGCCTTGCATAGATAATACAAATAGAATATTCTGAAAATAAAACATGAATTGGACCATACCAGCCACGCGAGAATGGAAATGATAAATGTGAAACGTTTAACGTTAAGGGTATTTTTATAGTAGCCCTATATGAAGGGCAGGCTAATAAATAATAATAATATTGATTGTGTTCAATTCACTTCATGCAGAGAGCTTCACATTCTTATCATTTTATATAAGCTTTTAATTGATAAAGCACAGCCAGGTTTGGCTTTTGAAATAATTATTGCGACTCGATGTGAATAAGAACTATAGTTACACATTTATACACCCTTTTGTCAAGTTAGGAAACATAAACAAGCCGAAAAACAAAATAACATCGTCACGAACAGGATTCGAACCTGTGCGGGGAAACCCCATTGGATTTCGAGTCCAACGCCTTAACCTCTCGGCCACCGTGACTACATATAATTTTGTTTATAAATCTTTTAAACATAGAATCCGCGAACTTTTTTATGTTGTTTATTTCATTAACTTAATTTTGCACTTTTCTGTATTTTTATTGACTAAATGTGTGCGCGTTGAAAATACAACCCGCTGTTTATTTCTACGCAGTCCTGGCTCCGTCAATGGGGACACAAACAGATGCATTCCGCACAGCAGTTTGGCTAACAGCTCATTACGTTTTTCTGTTTATTTCATTAACTAAATCATGCACCTTTTCTGTATTTTTCATTAACTAAATGTGTGCGCGCTGAAAAAACAACCCGTTGTTTTTTCTACTCAGACCTGGCTCGGTCGATGCATTCCGCACAATAAACAGCAGTTTGGCTAACTCTGTACGGTAGGCTACGTGTTCAGTTGGGGCAGTGGAGAACCCTATCTCATGGCGTTGAAGTGAATTAGTTCAAATAGCCCTATCAAAAATATTTATCCAGCATCGTTGACCCACCTAGGATATATATTCTCTAAATAAATAATTGGAATTATTCGCATATATATATATTAATAAATTAACTAGGCTATATGTTAAAGGATAGGTTCATGATGACAGCATTTTAGTAGGTTTGGTAAGGGGATTATAATGCAGGCAACACACTGGTGTAGACACTTGGGGGAGACAAACACTTGCATTGCACAACAAGAATGAGAATAGAATGAGCCCCTTTCCTTGAAAATGTGTTTGTATATTTCTTACTTATTTTATTAACGAAAAACAAAGACAAAACAAAAAAAACATTAATAAGCATTTTTTAAATTGACTAAGCCTACTATGTTGGAGAAAATCAAGTTACACAAATATAGCATATGCCTTTCAAAAACAGGCACATTTATTTGGGGAATGTTCCATACACAGATGACCATGGAATCACCTAATAAATCACTCCTTACTAATCTATGCCAAGAAATATATAACATAGATTATTAGTAGGTTACTTGTACTTGACAGGCAGAGCCTAATGGTTTGTTATTTTTATTTTTTATTTATGTTATTTTTTATATAGAAATATATACTTATTTATTAAGTGGTGAATGGTGAATGATAATGACACCAAATTAATTAAATGTATTATGTTTACTAACAGGGGCATGTCTAGGACATTTTTACTGTGGTGGCACAGGGGTGGCAAACAGATTTGTGGTGGTGGCCACAGAAGAACATATACAATGCACTTGCCAAAAAATGTGTTTGGTTATGGGCACTATAGGTACTAAAAATAGGCTAAAATATAAATGTTACATGCTTGCAGACACATAACTTGTGATGGTCAGTCTCCTATTTTGCATAACCTTTATAGACAAGTCAAGGCTAACAATAACAATGACAAAGAATTTGATCATCTCATCTCATTATCATCTCATTTACAAATGTTAAGGTTATTAAGTATCCAAATAGCTACACACCAACAAAAAAAGCATTATATTATTTAACCTACCATAACCAAAATTATAGCATAGGCGATAGCCTTTTGATATAATAACACATTTAGCCTGGAAGTCTTTGATGTAGAAAAAAATAAATGTCTGACCATATTTACGGCTATTAAAGTAATGCACTTTGTTATTAACACTGTAAGATGTTAGTCAGGTGTCAGGCGTGAGTACACCAACATACTGCCGTCTACAGGCTTGTTTTAATCTAAGGAGAGAGAAGCATGTGTGTTAACCAAATAATGATAGTCCTTGTATTATGTACAAAGAACAAGAAATTGTCATGTGACTGACTCAGAATATATTTTTGGTTTCTACAAAAACAATTGTAAATTGTTACAAATTTGTTAACATATTATTGTTACAACAATAGTTGATAACAGTAACATTCAGAATGGGTAATGTACATTAGACACAACCTGTCTAATGTGCATACTGCATAGTTTAAGTTTGTGACATTTGAGTACTGCCTCTTTACCTTTTAAACCAGGGATGGGGAACCCTGGTCCTGAGGAGTCGCTGTCATGTTTTAGATGTCTCCTTGCTCCAACACACCTGATTCAACTTATTGGCGACTTAATGCGTTGCCTGATAATGATCCATTCATTAGCGTGTAGGTGTGTTGGAGCAGGGAGACATCTAAAACATGCAAGGCAGTGGCTTTTCCAGTTCCCTTGGAGACCACCCCTGCTTCAAACCCTGAGGGGCTTTTGGCCAATTTTAATAATTTTCATATAATGGCTTCTAAATTTTTTTCTGTAATAGCTATGATCAAGTATTTTATGTTTCTTATATCAGCACCCTCTCAGACACAATTTGCATAATATCCCAAAATATTTTTTGAGAAACTTAACTCACTGTTTATGTTTTTAAAATGCAATAAGATTATAAACGTTTATTATTTTTTGGGTTTTTAATTATGTAAAGGATGGTAAAATAGTGTGTAGTTTTGTTTGAAGCAAATAGAGACACATTAAATTACGTACCAAGGGAAATTGAATGGGTCATAACAAAATCTACCTTTTGTTGGAATTTTAATCTCTTAACTATTTATTAACTAATATATAACTATTTATTTAGCTGTTATTTATGTATTCTACTATTTAAATTTGTTTTGACTGTTTATCACTTTATTTACTACTGTAATATACACAATTTCTAATTTATAGGACAAATAAAGGCATATCTATATATATATTGTGATTCCTCCTAACTTTCAAACTCGTCAAATAAAAACACACAAAAAACGAGTTAATATACAGAATTTTATTTATTTATGTGTATGCGTTATTATTTATAAGCCATACATTCCCTTTAAGTTCATATAATTTTAGTACCAAAAATTATACAAAGTTGTATATTTATTTTTATTTTTTATCTTTCTGTTTTGAGAGATTTTACAATGCAGCCAATGCGCGATCACATTTCAGAATTTTTGTGGGGGGGCACCTGTGGTGGCCAATCACATTTCAGTGGTGGCCACTGCCACCCCTGGCCACTTCCTGGACATGCCTCTGTTCACTAAGACCATAATTATTAATTGCTAGATCACATTTACCAATGGAAGTGTAACTTGATTTTTCTTTTGTTTAGTTACATTTTATATAAAAAATCCACTTTAATAAAGACTTGTAGCATACATAATGTTTATCTAGAAAAAGGTTAAATGTAACAATTTGTACATGCTGTGTGACTCTTCCTATGGCTGTCTGTGGGGCCCTTCCTTTGGCTGGCTGTGGGGCTTTTTCAGCAGCTGGCTGTGGGGTTCCACCCTCCAGCTGGCTGTGGTTCCTTCAGTGTCTGGCTGACTCTCTCATCATTAATTTGATTTCATCCTCATTATCCTCATGTTCAGAAACACACCCTTCTCATTCACTGCAGTCTTCTGTTAGCTTCCATTCCATGCACAACCATTAGCTCCAATTAGGCCCTCTGAGCAGAGAATGGTTTGCTCAATCTTTTGCAAATATTTCTGGCAGTGGATTGTAGTTGAAGTGACGGATTGTAGTTGAAGTGACCCATACTCAGTGATGTGGAATTACTAGTTTTGTCCCTCGTCCGATGTGCAGGTGTGAGGTTTACAGCGTACAGCGCAAGAAAATAGAATAATATTGTGTACGTTCCCATACTACAGAGGGTACAGAGAGTGGGAAACAATGGCTGATGGCTTCTCAGTGCTTGGATTGTAACAATTTAACATGGCTCTATGGTGTGAGTGAGTATGTTTGTCTGTGTGTCTCAGAACTATATGTCAAAGAGTGTCCATCCATCCTCATCCGCTTATCCAGAGTTGGATCGCGGGGGCAGCAGCTCCAGCAGGGGACCCCAAACTTCCCTTTCCCGAGCCACATTGGAAAGCTCTGACTGGG